>WSFP011512225.1:0-13019 GCA_009831015.1 Picea engelmannii | reverse complement strand
TTACACCATGCTCTGGACCCAAAAACCACTGTAAATATGGCATCTGAGAACATCTGATGCCATATTTTTACACTTATTGACTCAGAATTAATAAATTCCAATTTTGCGGGAATTTAATTAATTCGCCTAAACTTTAAAAAAAAACCTATCAGACTTAGCCGTAATTTCCAAATAACCCGGACATTATGTTCTAGTATGAGCTTATATACATTCTGACACTAGACATTGGATTTTCCATGCCAAGACCTGCTTGTCAACACATACTTCGGCTTTGGAGCATGTCTTTTTTCGAGGGAAAAAACTCAGAAATTATTTAATCCTCTCACTAAGGTAAGAAGAAAAGATAATTAATAAGTAAAAAAAACACTCCGGAGTATGTGCCCACTCCCAGATCAAGGGTGGCCAATAGCCTTTTACATTCTCTCATACTTAGAACACTTACTACAATAGTGGAAATACGGGAAAAGGGGCCTTTTCAGGGCCTGCTGAATCACTGAATTCTGTATGTATGAGCACTGCTTGCTCATCCTTCGGCGGGTCTTCAGGAAATCCAGCTTGTGCAACTTGGTGGATAACAAGGACCAACATCATTAATTGTTTTCAAGAGGAGATCTGAAATGTTTTGGGAAGATGTAATAATTGAAGAGGAGTCATGTGCTGCAAGAAACACTGCACCATGTTGACCACCTATTTCGACTAAGGGTCAACGTCATATACCATGAAGAAATGTACCTTGTGGTACAACAATTTTGAAGACTTTTGGCTCATCAGGGCAGTTCTTCCCCCGACACTTTTTGTACTCGGAATATCCGCTCCCTTGCGTGGGATGATAATGTAATATGCTAGCATGAGTCAATTTTTGTCTAGTTACCTAGGACTTTATCATTAGGGAAGTCCTTTCATCGAGTGTTTTTTTTCCTCAGGTAATTAATCTTGCTTAACAACAATTTTAATTATCTTTGAGTTTTTCACTCTCAAAATCCTCCAAAGTGGTGAAAGACGTTCTAATGATCGAGCCCAAGGGGTGACTAAGGTTTAGGATTATTGTAAATGACCATGCTAGACATCTCCTAGAGTCTTGCGGAATTCCGTTAAGTTTTGATAGTTTTTTTTTAATTATTAAAATTTTAATTATTTTTGATGTCTTTCTTCAATTTTAATTAGAAAATCACTAAAAATAGCAAAATCCGCTAAAATAGCAAAAACCACCCAATTTTTTTTTCGTGGCGCTGCTCGAAACGCTACGCGTAACCAAGGGGGCCCAATCCTGGCCCCCCCTGGGACACCCCTGGGAAAGCGCCCGACGCATACGACACAAAGGGCGAAGGAAGTTGGGATCGTCAGATGCAATTGTCGAATCTGACGTGCCCACACACACACATGCAAAGAATATAACACATACCCAACATTCTCCCACTTGTTTTCTTTGCATACAGGGGTTCATAGGATTACATACTCAACAATCCAGGGCAACAATTCCCATTGTTACTCTACACCAGGACAACTTCTCTGTGCTCAAAGACTTTGTCAATGAATATGCAACATTCTTCAAAGTGTCAACCTTTTCCAGCAACACCTTCTTTTCTTCAACCATGTCTCTCACAAAGTGATACTGAACATCAATATGCTTTGTCTTCGAATGATAAACAAGTTTCTTTGCCAGGAAGATTGCACTCTAACTGTCACAAACTAATCTCATTGCTGGTTGTACCAACCCAATACCTGAACACAATTTCTGTAACCATACTGCTTCCTTGCTTGCATGAGTGGCTGCCATGTATTCAACTTCTGTAGTTGAGAGTGCCACTACAACCTATCTTTTGCTCATCCAACTGATTGCTCCTCCAAATAGGTTAAACACATACCCACTTGTAGATCTTCTGCGATCCCGATCTCCAGCCCAGACTGCATCAACAAACCCATGTATGTCCAGCACTCTATCCAATCCTAGTCTTCCTTGGTAGCACAATCCATAACTGGTAGTGCCACGCAAATACCCGAAGACCCTCTTTACTGTTGTCCAATGCTCCTTCCCCGGTTTTGACATATCCTGCTCAAAACTCCCACTGCATGTGCAATGTCCGGTCTAGTACATACCATTGCATACATCAAACTGCCAACTGCACTGGCATACAAAATATGGGACATGTCCTCTTCTTCTTCATGTGTCTTGGGACACTGATCTGCAGATAACTTTACACCTATAGGAATAGGAACCTTGACCGGTTTACTTCCATGCATATTAAACCTCTGTAATATCGTCTCAACATATTTTCTCTGATTCAACCAGAGTTTCCTGTTTGCACGATCTCTGTTAATCTCCATTCCCAGAATGAAGTTAGCAACACCGAGATCCTTCAAGTCAAATTTGGAGGATAACTGCGATTTCACCTCCTTGATAACATCCATGTTATTTCCTACCAACAACATGTCATCGGCATACAACACTACATAAATGAAGTGATTACCAACCTGCTTGGAATATACACAGTGATCAACCCTGCTTCTCACAAATCCCAATCCAAGGATGTATGTGTCAAACTTTTGGTGCCACATCCTAGGTGATTGCGTCAGACCATATAGTGACTTCTTTAGCTTATAGACCAACTCTTTCTTTCCCTTCACTACAAAGCCTTATGGCTGCTTCATGTAGATTTCTTCTTCCAGATCCCCATGTAGGAATGTTGTCTTCACATCCATATGTTCCACTTCAAGATCAAAAGCAACAATGGATAAAAGAAATCTAATAGCAGTTAACTTGGCAATAGGAGAAAAAATCTCACCAAAGTCAATTCCCTCTACCTGGGAATAACCTTTTGCTACTAACCGAGCTTTGCATTTCTCCACTTTTCCTTTTGCATTAAACTTCTTCTTAAACAACCATTTGCTACCAACAAATTTTCTTCCAGCTGGCAACTCAACTAGATCCCATGCCTCATTCTTATCCAAGGCATCCATTTCTTCAACCATGGCCTTCCTCCAGAGTTTACTATCCTCTGAATTCACTGCTTCCCTGACAGTTCTGGGATCATCATCAGTAATAGATAAAGCTAAATATGAACGAAAATCAGGTGGACTATATGTTTCTGGTTGCCTTCTTTCCCTCACTGATCTCCTCAATACTGGGGTATGAGGTTCTTCTTCTACTTCATCTTCTTTAGTTGATTCAGATTTTGTATCATCTAACTCAAACTCTCTTTTCTCAGGTTCTTCTTGCCTTGGTAGGAATTCCTGTTTGGGAACATCTTTCACTTCTCTATAAACCACATCTCGACTGTAAACAATCTTCTTAGTTTCTGGGTTCCAAAGCTTATAACCTTTCACACCATATTTATAACCAATAAAGATACACTTTTCAACTTTATTATCCAGCTTACTCCTATTTTCCTTTGGAACATGTACAAAAGCATCACAACCAAACACTCTGAGTTGTTCAAGAGAGGGTTTCTTACTAGTTCATACCTCGTGTGGAGTTTTATCATGCAGCGCTGATGAGGGTGATTGATTGACCAGTTAACATGTTGTACCCACTGCCTCTGCCCATAATTCTTGTCCTAACTCGGCACCACTAAACATGCTCCTTGCTTTTTCCATCAGTGTCCTGTTCATCCTTTCTGCAACTCCATTCTGCTGAGGTGTGTATGGAGTAGTCTTCTGCCTTGCTATACCATACTTTTTACAGAATTCTTCGAATTCATTTTTGCAGAATTCTCCACCATTATCTGTCCTCAATACCTTTATTTTCTTCTCTATCTGATTTTCTACTAGAGACTTAAACTCTTTAAATTTATCAAATACCTTAGATTTCTTTCTAAGAAAATAAATCCATGTGTTCCTTGAGAAATCATCTATGAATGAAACATAATACACAGATTTACCTAGTGATGGAACAAGCACAGGTCTAAACACATCACTGTGTATCAACTCTAAGATCCCCTTTGCTCTTGTAGCACCAGATGAGAATCTTACTCGATTATGTTTACCATATATGCAATGTTCACAGAAATCAAAATCTAGAGTGCAATTAGACATACCTTCAACCATACCTTTACCGTGTAGTTTTCAAAGGCCCTTTTCTCCAATATGCCCCAGTCTTTGATGCCACAACATGGTCTTCTTTCCAGGGACAATATTGGTCTTGTCTTCTTTATTTCTCTGCTCAAGGACAACAAAACTGTTACACCCATTAGTATAAGTGCTTCCCAACAACTTGTATAGAGTTCCACACCGAACTCCCCTCATCAACACCATTGCTCCTCGTATCATTTTGCAAGTGCCCTTTCCCAATACAGTATCCACACCTGCATCATCCAACTTGCTTACAAATATTAGGCTCCCGGCTAGTTTTGGAATGTGCAGAACCCCAGTGAGAGTTCTAATCCTTCCATATTTTAGCAACTACTTAACCCTTCCACGTCCCATGATTTTGGCTATCGAGTCATCTCCTTGGAATACATCACCACCATCGTATTTTTCATATTCACAGAATCACTCCCTGTGAGGAGTCATATGATATGATGCACCTAAGTCGATCAACCATACACCACGGTTTGCATGTGTACCTGTAGATGCCAGGTAAACATCACCTCCTTCTTCAGTGGAGGTGTTTGCCTCTATGGAAGAGGCATTATCAAATCCCTTTGGTTTATCAACCTTCTTAGACTTGCAATTTTTCTTATAATGCCCTTTTTTACCACACTTCCAACATTTCCTCAAAGATATTCCTGGAGACTTAGATCTACCTTTAGATTTAGATCTCCCCCTCGAAGACTTACCGGAATTCCTGTCTTAGGTACGACCTCTTACAAATAAAGTATCTGTGCTCTGACCATCCATGCTTTTCCGCCTCATCTCTTCAGATAACAAGGATGCAACTACATCCTCATACTTCAATGTAGATTGAGTGGTACTACCAATTGTTACAACCAGATTATCCCAAGAGTCTGGCAAAGAACATAACAAAGTAATACACTTATCTTCTTCTGCAATCGTAATATTAACAGAGACAAGTTGACTTACTAGAGTATTGAAGGCATTTGGATGTTCTGTCACAGAATCTCCATCTTCCATCCTAAGATAATACAACTTCTTTCGAAGAAACAACTTGTTTACCAGGGATTTTGATTGATACAAATTCCCTAACTTATCCCATAGTTCCTTGGCTGTAGATTCTCCTGAGACGTTCAACAACACCGAATTTGCCAGGTAGAGTCGAATAGTACTCCTTGCTATTCTATCCAACTTCTCCCAATCTTCCTTCGACATACCAGTAGGTTGTGTACTAGTAGTTTGTGTACCAGAAGATTGTGTGCCAGTAGACTGTGTACTTGTAGCCTGTGTACCAGGATCCACAATGATCCATTGTTCTTTGTCTACAAGAAGGTCCTTCATCTTGAGCTTCCACATCTCAAAGTTTTTACCGTTGAACTTCTCAATCTCGATTCTAGAAGAGCTCGCCATTCCTCTTTCTACACTCAAATCACCACTGCAAAGATCCCATTGAACCTAGGTTTATCATAGACCCAAGATAAACTTGATCTATCAAGACCAGGCCAAACCCTCAACAACAAAAGTGTCTCCCTGAAGAAAAAAAACGAGCTCTAATACCACATGTAAGTTTTAAACTTGTGAAGTAAAGCAATGCATACAGATTCTTAAGCAAAACATAAATTAATCAATGGCTCATACACACAGTACA
Organism: Picea engelmannii; assembly: GCA_009831015.1. Classification (NCBI taxonomy): domain Eukaryota; kingdom Viridiplantae; phylum Streptophyta; class Pinopsida; order Pinales; family Pinaceae; genus Picea; species Picea engelmannii. The sequence continues at coordinate 7,321 of WSFP011512225.1, read as the reverse complement.
CAGAGATTTACGCTGAAAACCTTAACCGGGAGAGAACCAACCTTCCTTGGTGCCACACCTTTCAACTCTTCATTGTATTAATTTCACCATTCACAATACAATATATACAATATTTTAGGTATTTTGTAGCTACCAAAACCCTAATGCCTTAATCCGGGATTAATTTAGAAAACCGCTAAAAATAGCAAAAATTGCCAAAAAAATTTTTTTTGGGGCGCTGCGCGTAACCAGGGGGTGCCAATCCTAGCACCCCCTGGGGCCCCCCAGGAAAGCACCCGACGCATACAACACTATGTCCACAAGAAGTTGGGATCATCAAACGCAAGTGTCGAATCTAACGCACCCACACACACACATGCAAAGAATATAACACATACCCAACACCCCCCTCCCCGTTCATGTACTCTCCTGAAGCCCCTGGTCAACTCCTGCTGAATAAGTAGGAGTTGAATAGGATTATCAGAGAGGACATCATCAGGTAGTTTATTCAGGTTAGATGGGTTGATCCTCTAGCTAGGCTAAACCCCAAGATGGCATTCTACGCAACGCAGTTTCTAGAACTTAGAGGTGGCCTTATTGTTTGGCCCCCCTACACGCTTCGACACTGGATGCATGTTCTCTGGATTCCCCTTGGGTAGTTTTAGGTTGGTTATCATCATCTTTGAGTCGAAACTGACCACCACATCCCGAGGGATAGGATTTGCCGACTTTTCCATCTTGATGAGATCGAGACAAAGGAGCACTTCATTTGTAGATGCCCCATCTATTATGATATTAGACAACGGTTTTATTTCCTTTCCAGAGAGTCCCAAAACTCTCTATCCAAGTTTGTCCATTTTTTGGACTAGAGATGCTTGGCCTCATACATAAGGGAGGTTCTTCAATTTAGATCTTGCTTAGTCTACCCTTTTCAACCTTGTCCAGACTTGGTCCGACTGATTATAGATTTCTTTCCGGTGCCTCCAGCAGCACCAAGAGGCAGCCAAGCAATAGTGATACACCAAATATCAGATCTGTGAGATAATAGGAGGTCACTGTTGCTCGACCAGCTAGACTCTTGCGATTTTGTTGCCTCAATACCTGAGATAGCTCACATCGCACAGGTAGTTAGGGTACTTCATCCAGGTTTCGGTCGCGAGCTTTTGCATCCAGACACTGAGACATTTCTCATACCTATCTCCAGGCCCTTCCAGATCATTCGACCAGTCATCTATTGAGAGTTTCTTCCCTTTTGTCTCAGATGCTAGGAGAAAGGGTTTCAAGAGATGCTGATCAGCCCCTAGGCAAGGCATCTGCTTTAGAAGGTCGACGGTTCTTGGCCTTTAATTCTCCACTACAGTTGTTTGTATCTGCATCATTGCTTTGTTTCACTTCTCCATACTGTTAGGACTTAGGTTTTGGATTCTTCTCAGCATAGAATATATTTGCTTATATCATGATTTTCCAGGAGTTTTTTGCACCATTGGAAAGGTCTCGATATGTAGAATAGCGTCAAGGGGCTGTGAGCTATGATTGTAAAGTTTTGACCCCAAAAAATGCCGTTTGATGCCTCAAAATGGCTCTAGAAGGTTCCGGACCCCAAATGACCAAACTGGGACCTGCAAGCCAATTCTTCCAATTTTTCCACCCAAAAAGTACTAAGATAGATGAAAAATTATATAATGATCCATTCCGGATCAACTAAGTACATAATGATTGCTGATTCTGTAATCAAGGTTAATCTTTGGCAATACCCTTTTCTGTTCTGCAAAAAAAATGTCCTTGGTCAGTGATTTGTTAAATGTCCATTACAATGTAATACTCAGGAGTTGTTGGTTTATTTTTCTGAATCTGTTCCAGGATAGTAGGTTTTCCTAATATCTATGAAGCACGGTTTAGCAGTGCTAAGGTTGGTTTTAATTCAAGTTTTGCCAATGGCCTCTATTTTGGAACATATCTTTTCCAAATCAAATATCAAGGAGTAGTTTGCAATGATCACATTTGATGAGTACAGAAATCTATCATGTCAGTGCTTTTCTGGCTTTATATCTGTCTATCTAATTCTATTTATAGATATAGAGAGATAAATTTATGGTATTGCATCTTTTGTAAATTCCTCCAGGATGATTTCTTGCCAAGGACTGCTACTCCCCTGGAAGATATTTTTAAGTCTCTTTTCTGGTATGAAAATCTTTCCACTGGTGGTTTTAAATTTTAACATACATGTTAGTAGAATCATCGTTTGACCCATTATGCCACAAATGCATCATATTAACTTCAAAGTTTCTCAATAACCAAAATTTTGAATTGTAGTTAGCATGGTGGTCATATTACATTTCCAAACTATCATACCAATTCAGAAGTTTCTAGTATAATAATTACCCATGACCGTTACTTCTCTTTGATTATCCAAGTCTCATAGTGTATCATTCTATTCAATCAAGATGCTAAAAATCTGGGTGTGTTTGGACAGCTTGCCTTGTTTATTGTGTGTCAGATGCATGAAAGATACATTTATGTCAGAAGAAAGGAAGCTCAAAGATCCACGGAGACTATATGCCCCAGGACGGTTATACCACATTGTTGACAGAAAGCCTTGTCGGTAAGAATCTTGAAACCTCTATAATAAGTCAGAATATAGCCATATTGGTGGCAATGAGGACCAAATGGTATTGTGAAGAAATTACTCTTATCATGGAATTAGAAGCAAATTTGTTTAAATATGTTATAACTTGTGACATGCTATTGGTTCTAACTTCTACGTCAGTTCTTTCAGGAAGAAATAATTTTTTACCTAATACTATAGGGGAGGGCTACTGAAGCTTGTCATTTCTACATTTTTTATATACATATTCACAACAAAATTAATTTTTTTGTAACGACAGAACTAGGCAGCTATTGTCCAAGACCTATATGTTATGAACCCAATTCGGCAGCTTCAGAAATTTTAGCAGGCTACATAATTAATTTTAGATTTCAGTTTGCAGCATTCAGAACTCACTGAAACAGCAACATTGTAAAATAAAATCCTCTTATAAACATTGCTGGAAAGAGACTAGCTGCAATATCTGGCAAATGAGCAGTAAAATGCTGGAGATACTTTACAAACCAGACAATGGAAAGACTGAAATGCATCTTTTTAAGAAAAATCTTGAATGGTAAGGACAATCTGATAAAGGCTGCTACATTCATGTGAAAAAATATTTGAATTCTTTAAGAATCTGTCCTCTAGCCAGTCTTTGGGTTCATAGAGGGAGGTGTAAAGTTTTGAATGGACTCCTATTTTGCATACTGCTATTGTCATTAATAGTTAATGACTATGTCCATCCTTACATGCATTTATGATCTGCCCTTGGAGCGACCCATAGTTCTCCCTCAGCTGTTATGTGAGTAGCTGTGTCCCCTAGAACTGGGAACAAGAAACACGAAAAGACAGGAAGCATGCTTCTAGAAACAGGGATCCTCTATAGGTGATAAACTCGGGAAGATATCTATAAGAAACATGAGGAGAAGAGGAACAATAAAAGAGAATCCATAGGAAACGGGGAGAAAATGAGAAAGAAAAATCACTAGAAAAGAGGATCTTTTACATAAAAATTAAGAAAAATAAATAATACTCCACTCACTCATAAAGCAATAAACAAGTTACAACTTGATTCATAGATGATAGGTTCTTCATTGCCAAATTTCAGATATAAAAAATATTATATCATGGTCAAAGTCACGAGTGACTTCATCCAAATCATTAAACAAACCCTTTTTCTCATTGTTGATAGGTTCCCTCATGCACAAGTTGAACTTTTACAACATTAAAGGAAGTGTTTATTTTCTCTTCATCCATTGCTTTTTTTTCAAATACGTTATGGATAAGGGAGGCACACATATTAATTATATTTGTCAGCTCTTGCACCACCCACCTTTGCTCAGGACCATTTGGGCATACTTTATGTAGATACCTCTTTTTCCTATATTGAACAGGGGATGCATCCCTTGCACATTTCTAGTTCTAGAGAGGAGGGATGAGGGGAAATGTCTTGTTTTCATGGTTCAAGGGAGCATCCAGGGAGCGAGCTCCTTGCTTTGGGAGCATCCTAGGGAGTGCACTCCCTTCTTTGGGAGCGTCCTAGGGAGCGCCACACTCCCCACAATGGCAAGGGGTGCCCCAAGGAGCTTTGGAGCACGCTCCCTAAATGCTCTCGCTCAGAGCACAGTTTCGGGGGAGAAGGGGCCCTTGGGAGGGTGCTCCCAGCAACCATAGGTCTCACAATGTATTAGCATGGTACATTCTCCTCCACAGTTTAGCATACCAGTGTCTCGGTCTACCAGTGCCTCTATCAATGTATGTGTGTGGTCTCTCAATGTACCTGAATGGCAACCCCTTCTATGGCTTTTACTACCAAGGAGAGAACGAATGAATTATTTTTTCCAAAGGTGGAATGGATCCCTTCCCAAGGCTTGTATTAATATATGACTTGCATGGAGATCACATGCCCCCTTCATAAAGCTTGGAAAATAAAGATAAGGAGAATGATATAAAGGGGATATGAAGGCTATGGGAGTTAGACACCTTAATAAAATATTATTTTATTATCCACCCCTATTTCTGCTCTCGTTGTTTCATTGCTCCCATGGTGCTCCTAGCGAGATATAACCTCAAGTGTACCTTTTTATATTATTATTATTATTATTATTTTATATAAATTCCAAAGTAATCACATGTTAACCACTTGCCCACTGACCACATACTTACTATGTATGTTCATGCTCGTAGGGGGTGTCACATTGTGTGCTTTTTAGTATTTATTTCCTTTTCATTGTTTTCCCTTGTCTTTGTTTTGACTGCTCATCTCTCTCATGTCTTGATCATGGATTACAAATTGATGATCTAAAGCATCAATGATATAATGAACAATGCAATGAATCCTGTTATAGCACAGGTTGTAGGTTGGGCAAAGCCCGACCCAACAACAAAAGCAAGTGCTACAACTAGGGAATCCTACACCCAATGTCACCTCGATGTAGGTCCCGCACTTCAAGGGTGACTAGGTCACTCTAGGGAGGTGATCCTGGTGACCCTAGGGGGAATGAGATGTAGATGGATGGAGATGAAAGTGGAACCCCTAGAAGTCAAATCTAAGTAGAGTGAGATGTGAAAAGAGATGCCTTGTAAGTCAAGTAAATGTTGCCTCAAAGATATGATACTTTTCCGGATGATTGTACCTGCCCGAGACACAAAGAAAGACACTTTGCAATGCTATATGTTAATATGGATCAGCAAGTTAAGCTTGCTGTCCCTAATTTGCAGCAGTAGATGACAATTTATATCAGAAAATAAAATATCCAAATCAGCATGCAAAGCACAAGATCAATTGGCCATATCATCAATGAATTTAGAAATAAATCATGACTTAAATATAACACTTTGAGAATGAATAAAGCAAGCTGTTAATAAAGTGATTTTTTGCAGTGAATTATTAGCCTTATGGCTGTAGCATTCAATGGCATGCAGCAGCAAAATTAACCATGGAAAAGTGCCAAGAACTAGCCTAAAAAGTGCGCCCTAGTTAGTAGACTAGGTGAGTGAAGTTAGTTAGTTTGTGAGATAAGAGAGAATTATCAGCTAGGGTTATGCAGCCCTAATGCCTGTAGGTTAGTTTTTATAACAACAAACAAAGTAGTGGGAGAAGAGGGATGCCTCAATGAGGCAAGAGAGCTCAAGGCTCAAAGAACACTTCTCCAAAAGATAAATTTGAAACTAGCAAAATTCACTCTTCCGAAGGCAACGATTTTATATCTCCAATGCAATGAACAAATGACTAGTGCCTTTAAATATTGGGTTAATGGAGTCAAGTAAATGAACTAGAGATGCTACTTCCTTTGGGGTCTAAACCCTCTCCCCAAGGCAAGTATCTCTAGTTAGGGTTTGAAGATGAGGGGTGTAAATCCTCTTACTTCCTCAAACAAAACCCTTGCAACATCAAGTAAACTTCAAGCAATAAATGATGAAGACTAGAGCGGGGGTGTAAATGCTCTTACTTCCCACCTAGCTCCTAGCACAAAAAATCGTTGACTTGAAACAAATGATAGCATAAGAGTAAAACCATACCAAATCAAGAAGATGCTAAGATAATCCACCATAAAAGCTAAAAACAATTCATCCAAGGCTAGTGCCTCACTCCTCCATCAACCATTCACCAAAGATAGCCATAAACAAGTGCACAAGAGACAAATATGCCAAGTGTAGCGAAAATTTCAGTCCAAGTCCTCTCACAAGAGGGAGAGTTATGTTATAATTAGATCTTATGATCTCTTATTTATACAAAATGTCACCAAGGTGACTTGTCCACATATTTAGGGGTAAACCACAAGACTAGGGGTCAACAACCCTAATCTTTCCCCCTTAACAAAGTAACATTAAACAATTCATTTAAAATTTCACTTTTGCACAAGTAAAACCCTAATTTACATGGACGTCACCCCTTTAAGGGACGTTTTGGCACTAGGAGAAGGTCGTTGGTGATGTAGGAGGGTAGTAAGGCTTCCCAAAGCCACGTGTCAAGTATCCAAATGTCTTCCTTCATGGTCAAAGCCTCAAACACGTCAAAACGTCCAAGTGCCAATGCATATCACCTCACCACCATGCCTTAACCCCCAAACCATGATGTCAAGCTAAAAAAGAGGACGTTTTGCCCCTCCTGGGCAAATTGTTTGGCAAGTGAGGGCTGGGCTAAGCCTTCCACATCATCTTCTAGGTCTCGAATACTTTGTCTCTGTGATCCGGCATGTGGACCCTTGGCATCCAACCTGTGGGTTTGCAGCCCCATGGAAGCCCAAGCTAGGCTTGTTCTTCCAAAACTGTCCACCAACTAGGTCGTGCAAAGACAAATAAGTATGCCCTCCAAGGATCTCAAGTCATAACATCATGATAAGTGAATCCAATCAATAAATGAGCCACCTAAGCATGTGCATCAAAGATCACTATATCAAACAATTAATTGCTCAAAGACACTATGCGACTTGTCAAGCTTGAATATGGGAGGGTTGATGAGGTGTCCTATTGGGTAGATCTTGCCCTAGGTCAAGGAGAGTTTCCAAGAGATCCCTCTCTAATCCATGTAAAGTGGGTGAAGTGGTTGGGGTCTGTTGACCGCCCATTTAACAACGGTGGTCAACTCATGTGCCATGAAGATGCATCACCTGATGCAAATTTGTTGAAGACAGTATTGGTTCTACTTGGTATCTGATGCTCCAGCACAATTTTTGTAAACGAAATTTCCGCACCCCTGCGTGGGTTGATAATGTAATAAGTCTGCATGGATCATAGTTAGGTCAGGTACCTTGG
>WSFP011512220.1:0-13019 GCA_009831015.1 Picea engelmannii | reverse complement strand
CTCGTGAAAATAATATAACACATACCCAACATTCTCCCACTTGTTGTTTTCTTTGCATACAGGGGGTTACAGGGTTACATAGTCAACAATCCAAGGCAACAATGCCCATGTATCCTCTACATCAAGAGAAATTATCAGTTCTCATAGATTTTGTTAATGAATCAACATTCTTCAAAGTGTCCACCTTCATCAACAATACTTTATTTTCTTCAATCATGTCTCTCACAAAGTGATATTGAATATCAATATGTTTTCTCTTTGAATGATAAGTCGGGTTCTTCGCCAGAAAAATTACACTTTGAATGTCACAATCTATCGTTACATATTGTTGTACCAATCCAATACCTGAACAAAATATTTATAACCATCCTACTTCCTTACTTGCATGAGTGGTTGTCATGTATTCAACTTCTGTAGATGAAAGTTCCACCACATCATGTATGTTGCTCATCCAACTTATTTCTCCTCCAAACAGGCTAAACACATACCCACTTGTAGACCTCCTACAATCCATATCTCTAGGCCAGTCTACATCTACAAATCCATGTATATCCACCACTATGTCCAATCCTGGTATTCCTTCATAGCATAATCCATAACTAGGAGTGCCACACAAATACCTGAAAACCCTTTTTACTTTTGTCCAATGTTCCTTCCCTGGTTTTCATATATACCTACTCAAAACTCCCACTACATGTGCAATGTCTAGTTTAGTATGGACCATTTCATGCATCAAACTTCCAACTGCACTCACATATGGAACACAAGACGTGTCTTCCTCCTCTTCATGTGTCTTGGGACACTGATATGTAGATAAATTTACCCAAACAGGAATAAGAACTTTGATCGGTTACAATCCTTCATATTAAACCTCTGCAATATTGTATTGACATATTTTCTCTGATTTAACCAGAGTTTACTTTTTTGTCAATCTCTTTTATTTTCCATTCCTAAAATGAAATTTAAAGCATCAAGATCCTTCATGTCAAATTTAGAGGAAAAGTCAGTTTTCACATCCTGGATAATCTCCTTGTTGTTTCCTATCAACAACATGTCATCCACATACAAGAACAAATCAATCAATTGATCACCAATTAATTTAAAATACACATAGTGATCCTCTTTTCTTCTTGTGAATCCAAGCCCCAACATACAAGTATCAAATTTTTTATACAACATCCTTGGTGATTTTTTTAAACCATACATGGACTTTTTCATCTTGCATACTAGCTCCTTGTTTCCCTTTACAACATAAGCTTCTGGTTGCTTCATATATATTTCTTGTTACAGATCCCCATGTAGGAATGTTGTCTTCACATCCATTTGTTCTACCTCAAAATAAAATGAAACAACAACAAATAAAATAAATCTTATAGAGGTTAACTTTGCAACAAGACAAAAAATATCACCAAAATCAATTCCATCTACCTAGGAATAACCCTTTGCTACTAACCAAGATTTGTATTTCTCCACTTTTCCTTCTGCATTAAGATTATTTTTAAATACCCATTTGTTGCCAATAGGCTTTCTTCCAGTTGACAACTCCACTAGATCCCAAGCCTCATTCTTATCCAAAGATGCCATTTCTTCATCCATGGCCCTTTTTGAGAGATTTCCATCCTCTGAATCCACTGCCTCCTTGACAGTTCTAAGATCATCATCAGTAATAGACAAAGAAAAATTTGAACATAAATCATATGGATTATACCTTTCCGGTAGCCTTCTTTCCCAAATTTATCTTCTCAATACTGGAGTATGAGGATCTTATTCTTTTGATTCATGTTCTTCTGTAGAGTTTGATTCATCGTCCTTTAAATCAAACTCTATTTTCTCTATTTCTACCTTACTTGGTAGGACTTCCTATTTAACAAAATCCTTCATTTCTCTCAATACCACATCTCAACTATACACTAACTTCTTATTTTATGGGTTCCAAATCTTATAACCTTTGAGACCATCTTTATATCCAATAAAGATACATTTTCATCCTTTTTATCTAGCTTAATCCTATTTTCCTTTGGAACATGAACATATGCATCACCGCCAAATACCTTGAGATGTGTGAGAGAATGTTCCTTACCAGTTCATACCTCTTGTGGAGTCTTGTCATACAACGCTGATGATGGTGATATGTTGACCAGGTAACATGCAGTACCCACTGCCTTTGCCTAGAATTCTTTCCCTAACCCAACACCACTGAGCATGCACCTTGATTTTTCCATCAGTTTCATGTTGATTCTTTCTGCAACTCCATTACACTAAGGTGTATATGGATTAGTATTATGCCTTTCTATACCGCACTTCTTACAGAATTCTTCAAATTCATTCCCGCAAAACTCTCCGTCATTATCTGTTCTCAACACCTAAATTATTTTCTCTGTTTGATTCTCAACAAGAGCCTTAAATTCTTTAAACCTGTCAAAGACTTTGGATTTCTTCCTAAGGAAATATATCCAAGTATTACTCAACAAATAATCTATAAATTAGACATAGTACACATATTTTCCCAATGATGGGACCGACACATGTCCAAAAACATCATTGTGAACTAGCTGTAAAATTTCTTCTTCCCTCATTGCACTAGAGGGGAATCTTACCCGACTCTTCTTCTCATATAGAAAATGTTCACAAAAATCATAATGGAGAGAGCAGTTAGACATACATTCAACCATACTTTTACTGTGTAGTAGTCGAAGACCCTTTTCTCTGATATGCCCTAGTCTTTGATGCCATAGCATAACCTTTTCTCCAAAGATTGTAGGAGTTATTTCTTCTTCAACTCAAATATCAGGAACAATGGAACTATTACACACATCACTAATAGTGATTCCTTTTATCTTATACAGAGTTCCAAACCAAACTCCCTTCAGCAACACCATTGTTCCTCGAACCATCCTACAGGTTTCCTTTTCAAATATTGTTTTTACTCCTACATCATCCATTTTGATTACATAAATGAAATTTATAGCCAAACCTAGGATGTGAAGAACACCAGGAAGTTTCCTTATCCTTCCATATATGATCCTCAACCTAACTTTTCCTTGTCCTACGACTCGGGTTGTCGAATCATCACCTAATAAAACTATACCCCCATCATACCTTTCATATTCATAGAACCACTCCATGTGGGGAGTAATATGAAAGGATTCACCAGATTCAACCAACCATGCCTCACGATATTCATGTGTGCTTGAAGAAGCCAATTACACATCCCCTCCTTCTTCCTTGCAGGTAGTTTCTTCTGTAGAAGGAGATTCTTCAAATCCCTTCTTTTTCTCAACTTTGGATCTACACTGCTTCTTGTATTTCCCTTATTTTTTACATCTCTAACATACCTTTACAAACTTTTCGGGAGATTTGTATCTACCCTTAGACTTATATGTCCCACTTCAGAACATAGATCTATTTCTTTCCTGGGAACGTCCTCTTACAAATAATGTGTCTGTGCTCTGTCCTTCCATATTCTTTTATCTTATCTCCTCCAAAAACAAGGATGATACCACTTCATCAAACTTCAATGAAGTTGTATTACTACATATGGCCACAACCAAACTATCCCACGAGTCTGGTGAAGAACATAGTAAACTAATACATTTATATTCATCTGAAATTTTAATCTCAACATATACTAACTGAATTTCCAAAGTATTGAAGGCATTCAAATGCTCTGCCACCGAGTCTCCATCGTTGATCCTCAGGTTATACAACTTATTTCTCAAGAATAGGTTATTTAATAGGGACTTATATTGATACAACTTCCCCAACTTGTCCCATAAATACTTGGTTGTAGCTTCCTATGACACATTTAGTAATGTTGAACCTGAGAGACACAATCAGATTGTTCTCTTTTCCTTCTGATCCAACTTTTTCTAGTCATTTATTGAAGTTCTTGTAGGTGAAGTAGCTGGATCTACCACTATCCACTAATATATGTCCACCAATAGATCTTCCATCTTAATATTCCACAGCTCAAAACTTTTCCCATTAAACTTCTCTATCTCCATCTTTGAATTGTTTTCCATTTCCTTGCAGATGAAAAATAAATACCATAGATCTCCCACTGTAAAAAGGCTTATCACAGTCTCGATCCAAACTCTTGACCACAAAGGCATCCCCTAAAGCGAACAAAGCTCTCATACCAAATGTATATTTTAACCTTGTACAGTATTTACTACAAACATATTTTTAGTAAAACAACAAAAAAGATACAATGCAAAATACAAACATTACACAAAGATTTCCCCCCTGGAAACCCAAATCGAGAAAACCAACATATTATATATTAATTCATGGTATTACATTGTTTACAATACAGTATACATATAGGATCTAGCAGCATCCAAAACCCTAACCCAGTGACCTGGATTAGTCAACAACCCAAATTCCTTAACAGAAAATATAAAACCATCGACAATGAAACCATGTGCCAAAAATCCACTTAAATATGTGACATGTGTCCAGAGGAAGATTTTTTTTTTTCTTAGGGGGGCTACCCCTGAACCCCCTTGCACTCCTGGTACAACACGGATGCTACTACTCGTGCAAAGAATATAACACATACCCAACAACTTCCTCCTTGAAAATCTTGTGTGTCATTTCTTTCCAAGGGATATCCTTTGTTTCTAAAGGTACCTCAAGAAAAAGGAACTCTCTCGAGTGATATTTCTCATTGACCTGCTCCTCTGAAAGATAAATATTTATGTGCAAAGACCCTTACACAATATATAATTCATGAGGATATGCTTTAATATAGTTGTATATTAGTGGCCACCCACCTATTTTGACTCGCTCACTTACATATTTCATGTTGGCAGTTTCATTTTTCATCTTGGAAGAGATTTTCTAGATTTTTAGGTCCTAAACTTTCAGGGTTGTTTTGAAGACCTAAACAACGTTTTTGGGCCTGCCACACTCACACTATATACAGATTCATAGTGTAATGGAATATTGTGTATTCCTCATACAGAACTTTCCAACATGATATCGTGCATCCAAAATGAAGATTGTATGTGTTAGAAAAACATGATCGCAGATACACAATATAGTAGAGACATGCATATACATGGTTCACTCAGCGTGGAATACACCCACTAGAGAAATTTTTAGGTCCTTCCTTTTTGTGATCTAGAAGATGAAGTGATACAATCTATAACACACCCATTTTAACTTCCTCTTCTTTCTCTTAGAGTCTCCTTTCTCAGAATAAAATATTCGCAATGATACATAGTTGCAATGCGTTTACATCATAAACTAGGGTTTCCTTGTAGGGAAAAAAAACCTAACATAAATTATATCATCGGATATGTGACCTTATAATGAATGGTCCATATTTACTATGAAATTAAAATATACATTTATAAGGAAAAAATTCCTTTGGGGGCTTCGCCCCCAAACCCCTACTTTCCCCCAGCCCCCCTGACCGAGGGGATGAACCCCCCAAAAACCACATGGGGAGAAATCCCCCCCTGCAACCCCCCCATGTGGAGGGGTGTACATTCTTCATGGGGTGTAAAAAAAATTGAAAACAAATATCTATGAATTAGGAAGATAATCAGGTACCGCAACCAACAATATTCCACTTGGAGAATAATCACAACAACTTCACCACTAGTGTACTTGTTGGACTACGATATGCCTTGGACCTGGAAAATTTATCATCTTCACCTTAATGATTGAAGACCAACTAAAACTAAGCAGTAACTCAGTTTCTCCCTAGTTACTCCCTTTGTTAACATGTCTGCAGGATTTTGGCTAGTGTGTATCTTTTCCAACTTCCAATGTCCATCTTCCAAGATGGATCGTATGAAATGGTACCTGAGAGTTATATGCTTAGTCATCGAATGGAAGGATAAGTTATTTGCAAGATGAATGGCACTCTCGTTGTCACAGTACAACCTGCTATTCTCTTGTTTCTTTCCTAATTCCTCCATAAACCTCTGTAACCAAATCATCTCTTTACTAGCCTTTGTAGCAAAAATATACTCTTCCTCTGTTATCGATAGTGAAACAACCTTTTTCAGTTTCAAAATCCAACTTATTGTTGTTCCACCTATAGTAAAAACATACCTTGTCGTGATCCTCCTGCTATATATGTCACCTACCATATCTAAATCAAGATATACCTGCAGAACAATGTTTGAACCTCCAAAACATAATGCATGAGTAGAAGTACCTTTGAAATAATTGGGAATCCTCTTTATTCCCTCCCAATGTTCTTCACCTGTATTTTTCATATACCTATTCACAACTCCCACTACATGTACAATATTTTGTCTTGTGCAAACCATTATATACATCAAGCTGCCAACTCCTAATGAATAAGGGACCCTGGACATGTATTCTATATCCTCCCGTGTCTTGGGACAAATTTCTTTGGCTAATTTGAAATCGATAGACAAAGGTTTACTAACTAGTTTTTTATTATGCATTCTAAACTTCTCCAACACCTTCTCTATGTACTCACCCTGAGACAATGCTAAATTGTGATTTTTCTTATCTCATGTTATTTTCATACAAAGGATTTTCTTTGCAAAACCCAAACCCAAACCCAAATCCTTCATCGAAAATTAATTAGCTAATTTCTTCTTTATCATATTTATATCCTTCATATTAGACCCTACAACAAGCATGCCATCTGCATACAATAGAAAAATAATATAACTTCCATTTTCTAGTTTTTTAAAATAAACACAGTGATTAGAATGACATCTACTATAACCTTTTTCTGCCATAAACTTGTGAAACTTCAAATATCACTTCTTTTAATATTTCTTTAGGCCATACAAGATCTTATTCAACATGCATACAAAATGTTTCTTCCCTTTGACCTCATACCCATGTGCCTGCTGCAAATAAATCTCTTCCTCCAAATCAACATGGACAAAAGTTGTTTTTACATGTAATTGTTCAAGGCGTAAATATTCTACTACCACAAGACTTAAAATAGTGCTAATTGAAGTCATTTTAACAACAAGAGAAAATATTTCATCAAAATATATACCTTCATTTTGTGCAAACCCATTTACAACAAGTCTAGCCTTGTACTGCTTTTTGCCTCCATCTTCTTCCTTCAACTTGTAAACCCATTTATTTTGCAATGTTCTTTTTCCTGTAGGAAGCTGAACCAAATCCCAAGTATCATTATTCACTAGGGAATCCATTTCCTCTTTCATTGCTTTCACCCATGTCTTTTTAGTGTCTACATGCATTGACTCTTCATAACATTTTGGTTCACCAGAATCAATCAACAATAAATAATACAATGAAGGAGAGTATTGTTCAGGGGGTCTACTTAACCTAGTAGATCTTATAAAAACACATGTATGAGTTTGAGGTACATGTTTCTCATGTTGTTGTACATTTCGATTTTTGGGTACCTTTGGAATTTCTTTTTCATGATCTCATAAAACACTGTTTATTTTCTTTTTTCTTTTTCATGTTGCTTTCCCTGCAACTAATCTTTGTACATGACGTTCTCATTGAACATGACATATCTACTCTAATGATTTTGTTATTTTCATAATCCCATAAGCGATAACAAAAATCATTAACATTATATCCAATACAAGAACACTTCCTGGATTTTTCCTCAAGCTTTGTTCTATTTTCTTTACCGATATAGACAAATGCTTCACGATCGAAAGTATTAAAAAAAGAATAGTTTACCTTTTTACCTGTGCATCCCTCCTCCTGAATTCAACCATCCAAAGATCTTGAAGGTCCTTTGTTTATTAATTAAACAACAATATCTACAAAATCTTCCCAAAATTGTAAGGGAAACCCAAAATTTCATCTCATACTCCTTGCACGCTCCATGATTTTCATGTTCATCCTTTCTGACACACCATTTTCCTGTGGTGTTCTTGGAACTGTTTTCCCTCTAGGAATCCCATGGTATGAATAGTAATCATCAAAATACTTGCTACAATATTCACCTCCATTGTCTCATATGAGAAACTTTAACCCTTTTTATATCTCATTCTCAACCAAATCTTTCCATTTCTTAAAAGTATCAAAAAATCAGATTTTTTACGAATGCAATAAGCCCAAGTTTGTGTAGTTGCATCATCAATGAAAGTAACACAATAACGAGAGCCACAAAGAGATGATACCTGGGATGGTTTCGATACATATGTATGCACAAGATCTAACCCTTCACTCTTCTTTTATTTTCCAACTCTAACAAATCTCACTCTCTTCTGTTTTCCATAAACACAATTCTCACATAAATACATATCAATTTGTTTAAGATCTAGAGATCATATGTGTTAGAAAAACAATATTGTAGAGAAATTGTGGGCTACATCCACCACATAAATTTCTAGGTCCTTCCCTTTTATTATCCAGCAAATGAAGGGATACAACCTACATCACACCTGTTGTAACTTCATCTTCTTTCTCTTACAATATCCTCTCTCGGAATACAATATTCACAATGATACATATCCACAATACATTTCCGTCATAAAAGAGGGTTTCCTTCTAGGGAAAAAAACTCTAACATAAATTCTACCATCAGATCTATGACCTTATAATGAATGGCTTAAATTTACTATGAAAGTACAATATACATTTACAAGGCAATTTTCCCTTTAGGGATTTTCCCTCAAACTCTCGTTGGGGGCCTGCTTGCCCCTGAATCCTGCAGGGGGGAACCCTGCAACCCCCCACGTGGAGGGGTGTACAATATTCATGGGGTATAAACACATATGAAAGCAAATAATTTTGAATCAGGAAGATAATCAGGCTCCACAACCAATACTATGCAAAATTTACAACCCCTTAAATTTGATGTACTAACTTACCCCAATGGGGCCCACATGAATTTTGGTGCTTCATATCCTAGGGTTGGGTTTTTTGATGTCTATGGTTTTGGAATTCATGTGTGATGTAAAAATTCCTTCGGAGTCTCATTGTAATCATATTCTTGTAAATGTGTGTTTCCATCACATGTCTTCTCAGAGACAAGCCGACACCATTCTAGCAAGCCTATTTTCAGTTTTCATTTTAGAGTTTCAACAAATTTATTTATTAATAGAAGCTAAGTTTTATAGTATCTCTATTATTTTTCATTGAATCTCTTATAATATAGATCTATATTCATTTATTTATTCAAATAAAATCTAGATCAATGGTATCAGAGTGGTCTTTTCTTTGTCATGATTAGTGCATGTCCCCGACAAAGTTAGGGTACAAAGAGTTGGGTATTCAAATTGTTTCTCTTGAGGAAAACAACTCTCGCATTCCAAAGTGACCTTCCATGGTGGGATAAAATAAATGAAAAGGGACAGGAGGTCCTTTCAAAATGTTTCTCAAGGAATCCCAATAGAGGAATGAGATGATGGATAGTTTTGTGCAAATCCTTCGATGACTACCAGCAATCAATGCATCTTCTTCAAGCGAAGGAAACACGTCTTCTTTGAGTGAAAGCAACACATATTCTTCGAGTAGAGGCACCGCCCCATTTAAAATACAAATAAAATTTGATATTCCTATATTTGAGGGTACGATACATGCAAATGTTGTAGTCAGATAGTTGAATCTGCTAGAATGGTATTTTTCTATCCATAAATTTTCCAATAGAGAAACGATTACATTTCCACACCTCAAATCCATCCCCCATGTCAAATATTGGTGGGATAATTTCTATGAGAAAAAGGAAAGAGAGGAACCCTCATTATTTATAGTTGCACTCACCTTAGAGTATTTTAGGGATTCTATTAAGGAGCAATACTACCCTATTGGAAGTTATGATGACTTGTACACAAGTTGGACCACACTGCGGAAGGAAAGGGACCAAATAGTTCCAGAGTTAAGAAATATCTTCCATACATTGCACACCAAGATGGGTATCAAATATTGTGAGTGAAATTTTGTTCTCAAGTACCATGATGGTATACATAGATACATCCAGGAAGAAATGGAGTTTATAGACATCTCATCCTTTGGTGTGGCCTATCGATATGTGGTCAAAATTGAGTAGAAGCTTAAAAAAAAGATGAGACAAGTTGGGTCTGGGAACCCCTAAAAAAGGAAGCAACGAAAAGGCATCCCCAACCCACAGAACAAAGGGTAGAGAAAATATGGAAAGCCTCAGGACAACTAGTCTAATATGAAAACAAGGAAGGAATATGGAAAGATGAAGAATGACATTAATAAGTGGTGCAAATTCCATAAGAACCCCTCGAATAACATTGTTGATTGTCGCTCGAAGTAGTCATTGGTGGATAACATGAAAGCCTATGAATCAGATGTAGTTTCTAACTCTGAGGAAGAACCAACGAAGGGGATATGGATTATTGACATGGAACCCAATGCCATTGTTGCTACCACCAAGATCCATCTCGATGAACCTGATGAGAAAAAGGAAGGCGAGTGCCTATTTCATTCATAAATGTGGTTGAAGGGTGCTCCATTGTACTTCATCGTTGATAGAGATAGCCATAAGAACCTAATCTAAATGGATTTCCTCAAGGGTATGGCCCTTCTGAACACGCTGCACTGATAACCATACACCATTAGATGGCTCTTCCAAAGAAGCAATCTTCACATTAGCCAACAGTGCCACATGTCTTATGACATCAAGCCCTTCAAATATGAGGTGTTGTGTGATGTTTCTCCCCTTGAATTTTTTTATGTTCTTTTGGGAAACCCTTATTTATGGAAACATCATGCTATATATGATTCTAGGCCTCAGAGTATTATTATTACCTTGGAAATGAAATCCTATAGGATACCCAAGGTAGTTCCACCTACTGCCATTTCCTTGATCTCTACAAAGAAATGTAGGAAGTTCATCTCTCAGACCGAAAAGTTTTTCTCCTTCGTGATTCACTCTCAAAGTGAGTGGAAGGTTGCATCCACATTCATGGTCTTTGCAGCTGAACTCTCCACATAGTAGAAGCAAGTGGATAAGTTCGTGGAAGAATACAAAGACATATTCTCCTCACCCATTGGGGTACCTATGCACTATCAATTCAAGCATTCAATCGATCTGAACCCTGGTGCACTGCTACCCAATGGTCCAATATATCATTGCTCTCTCTGAGAAAACAAGGATATCAAGCATCAGATCCAAGAACTGCGCCAAAAGGGGCACATCCAACCTAGTTCATCACCATGTGGAAGCCGAATCATGCTTGTGCATAAGAAGTATGAGACCTAGAGACTCTTCATTTATTACCAGGAAATAAATAAAATCACACTCAGGAAATGGTATTTGATTCCTTGAATCAATGATCTCCTTTACCAGCTCAAGGGGGCCAAATAATTCAATAATATTGATCTAAATTATTTCTCCCATTATTTTTCAATAGAGAAGACATATGTATGGAAAACTTCCTTCAAGTCCAAAGAAGATCTTTTTGAATGGTTGGTCATGCCCTTTGGTTTGACGAATTCCCCAACAAGTTTCATAAAGATGATGAATTATATCTTGTGTCCTTTCACCAATTATTTTGTGGTGGCATATCTGGATGACATCCTTATCTACAAGAAGAATTGGGAATGAAAATTACAACATATTCAACGGGTTCTACATACTCAACGACATCACAAGTTATATGAAAATTTGGAAAAATGATGTTTTGGCATGGAAAAGGTCCAATAAATAGGATACATTGTTGATGAGCATGGGGTGAATGTTTATCCATCCAAGATCCATGTCATCATTCATGACTGGCCAGCCCCAACTACAATCATTCAACTTTGGAGCTTTTTGGTCCTTTCAAATTTCTATCGTAAGTTCACGTTGGGATTAGCCCATATTGCATGGGACCTCAACCAAGTAACTAAAGGTGGTGGTAAGGAAAATTTCATGTTGGGTCTATCACAACATCAAGAATTCGATGATTTGAAGAAAATCTTGTGCTCATCCCCAATGATCTCATTACCTGACCTGCAACAACCCTTTGAGATCGAGACAGATGCTTCAAACTATGTTGCGGACATAGTTCTCACTCAACACAAACAACCTATGGCTTATCATAGTGAGACATTATCATATGTTGTCTATAAGTACCCTACTTATGATAAATAAATTTACTCCATTGTGAAAGAATGATTCCATTGGATGCATTGCGTTCTCCGGAAGGAGAAAGTCATTCGCATCGATCATAAGTTGTTGCAGTTCATGTAGACACAAGGAAACTTGTAGAATGACCTCCATCAGAAGTGGTCCACATACTTGTATTAGTTCACTATAAACATAAATTATAATACATGAAGCACCAACCGTGTGCCTGATTCCATCAACCGCCCTCCAATTCCATCACTCACCATGGTGATAAAATCATGCAACTATGAAATTTCTAGATGGAACCAAAACTATGAGGGAGATCCTTACTTCTTTGTCACCTACCAAATGTTTAGGGGAAACACAATTGTCACTGACTTCCATCTTTAAGATGGGTTGTTGTTCCATCTGGGCCATCTCTACGTTCCATTAAGAGAGCGCATGAAGATGATTTGGAAAGCCCACTACAATTGGCTTGAAAGACACTTCAATGTAGAAAATATAGTGGTAGTGTTGCAACAACATATCTATTGGAAGAAACTTTGATAATATGTCATCAAGTATATCAGGTCCAGTACTACCTACACCATTTGCAAATGGACCATTAAGAAACAAGGCATGTACATGCCTCTTACTTCTGCTAAAATTCCTTGGGAATCCATCTTGATCGACTACATGTTGGGCCTTTTGTAAACCAAGTGGGAAAATGACTGTGTTTTTCTAGTGGTTTATCATTTTTCTAAAATGGTGATTATGTCCCCTTGTAAGAAGAGTGTCATAACAGAGGCCACTGCCAAGCTCTTCTTCGAACGTGTGTGGGTACATTTTGGGATACCACAAACCATCGTCTCATATATGGACAACCATTTCCTCAACACTTTCTATTGGAGCCTCTGGTCATTGTTGGACACCAATATCAACAAATATACTACTTTCCATCCCTTGATGGATGGCCAAACCGAGGTCATCAACTGGATGATCCTACATATATTGCACATGTACAATT
>WSFP011512219.1:0-13019 GCA_009831015.1 Picea engelmannii | reverse complement strand
GGGGGGTGTTTTCCTCAGAAGTTGGCCCCTTGGCGAAATAATTAAAGAAAGCGGGCAAAAACCCACAGTCAGCTTATATCCCAAGTCGGAGGTGCGATGTGACGTTTTAGCGCGACATGATAAGATGCGCGCAAATCTGAGCAATCGAGAGCTGAGCGCCCCAGATCGACAGTCAAGGGCCATATCGGGGCATCAACGTGCGCACAGGATAAAAAGGATAGGGAGGTCCGGGAAAAACAACCATGGTTTGTAAAGGTGCTACGTGTCATCCAAAGACGAACATCGGGGCCAAAAGTCGGGAAGTTGCAAACCGCTTTTTGCATCCCCGATATGTGCATGTGCACATAATGTCCTATCCCGGGCCGACAAGTGGTCGCTCCTCATCACTTCCGCTCCCTCCATCTGTCTTCCACTCACTGTCCCGCCGATACCTGTCCTTTTCTCATCTTCCGCCACATGTGCCTCCTTAGTGTCCTCGTCCATCCACAGTTGTCCACCTGGCCATCTCTCGCCCGTTACTCCACGTCGAGTGCGCTAATCACTTCATCAACAGCCATGTCTGCGGTCAGGCTTCCCCCCTAAACATCCAACTCAGACCCAGACGGCGAATGCTGAGGCTGCCACATCTTACAGGTGCAAAGTTGACTTGAGCCTTCCCCGATCCCAATGAAGCAGTTATGAAGGTGGTTGGCGGTGGTTGAACGTTGTTTCTGCCATAAGTAGAAAGCGTAGGAAAGGACCGTGGGTTAGTCAGCTCATCAGCAGGTTTGTTCTAAAGCCCTCTTGCATCTGATCGAAGTTCAGGTCTGGTCAAAGATTGTATGCCCAGTCCGACAGGAAGCATGCACACGTAATGCCTTCAATGCAGCTTCTCGATTATGCTTCTGTGATTTTTGTTTTGAGTATAAATACTCAATTTTGATATTTTGTAAGGGTTGATGGTAGAGCTACGCTCCCGATTGTAATGTTTTAGCGAGGTCTCTGGTTCTTTCGTTCTCTGGTTATGACTGTTATTTGAGACTTCTTGTTTAATGGCAGCCAACTTCTCCTTTCATTTCTTTGCTTCTGACTCTCAAATCTCATGCATGGATGATCTAGTCGGGTGTTGTGACTATAGTATAGTGTAGGTTTGACTATATTTGTTGTTGCAACGTTTTCAACTTCTCGAAGTTTTCAGATCCAAGAGGATCTTGTATCTGAGACTTTTCCTCCACAGGCTGCTGGAAGACCGAATGTCCATAGCAGAATTTCATGCTTTTCTCATGTTTCTTCTGCCTAATCACCACTATACAGACTTACTGGCTTAACTTAGATCAAGACCTCACTTATATGTGCCTTCCCAACCCAGTTTTATGAGTTAAAGCAAGATAATCTTGAGACAACATCCATTAGACCACCCTTTAAACTATTTACTGTGACATACAAATTGATGGGCCTTGGGCTTACCTCTACTGCAATCCAGAGGTGACTTCCAACGCTAACATTTACGGCGTCATTGCCGAGGACGAAGTTGAAGTTTTTCCCTGGGATTGAATGACAAAGCTTACTGGTTTTGAAGGTGCAACAGAGCCTAGTACATCAATATTGCAACTGTGCACTTGGCGACTCCACTGTAGTGATTCCATTAAGGCGAATCCACTGGCGACTCCACTGTTTCAGTTGTGGCTTCTAGAGGCAGACACACAAAATCTACTCCATAACTGCATTTAGCAACACCTAAAGCTGACCCAGAGAAAATTATCAGAAAGGGAAAGGCCCTTCATCAAGGTACTCCTACTGCTAAACCAGGTATTTCTGATGATTTTCATTATCCTATAGGAACTCCAATTTCTGTTTTTCAGCCTTCTATTGTACCTTATGTTGGAGTTTTCCGAACTTTAAATTTTGGGAGTGTTCCTGTTGAGTTTTCCCCTCCTGGTCTGGGATTGGAGGGAGAAACCATTGTCACTCCTCTCTCCCCTGAAGTCGTACCATGGTTTAGACCCAGCACCTCAGAAGATTTTCCTACCCCGGGCTTTACCACTCCTCCTCCTATTAGAGTTACTGATTTCACAGAAAGGGAAACCTCTGTTCCCCCAAGTCCGTTAGCCTTTTCTCCAAATCCTCTATTGTTTTCATTTCCTCTCGGAAGCTCACTTCCAGTGTCCCATGTTTTAACACCTTCTCCCCCTTATTCTCCTCCGCCTCGTATTCCTATGGTAGGGACTAATCCCCATAGAAACATAATGGATGCCATAGTGGCTGCAAGATATGCCCCCCTGGTCTTACCTCAGCCCATGAATGCTCTCCCTGCTGGAGATTACCTAAAATATATGCCCAAGTTCATCAGAGAAGAAGACATAACTGTCGAAGAGCACCTTGATGCCTTCTACAGTTATGCAGATAATCTGAATATTGAAAATGAAGATGTTTGGATGAGAGTCATTGTCCAGAGCCTTGATGGTGAGGCTAGAAAGTGGTTAAGAGGCTTGACCCCTGGATCTATTGTTGGGATTGAAGCTCTAAATGAGGTTTTCTTGAGGCAGTGGGGGGACAAAAAGGACCTTATGTATTATATCATAGAGTTTGGGTCCATGAAGAGGAAAGAGGGAGAATCAGTCTCTGATTTCTCCAAACGATTTAACAAGATGTACAATAAAATCCTTGCCGAGATAAAGCCTACTGAAGCCTCTACCAAAATCACTTATGCTAGTGCTTTTGACCCTAACTTCTGCCTCCTTCTCAAAGAAAGAAGAGCTACTTCCCTGGCTCATATGCAAGATGCATCCCTGGAAGTAGAATCCAATGTATTGCCAGTTGACAGACTTAGAAACAAAGCTGACAGAGACAAAGGAAGAGGGAGATCTGAGGCCTCAACATCTAGTTCTACTGCATCCCAACCTCAAGTGGATGAATTGACCAAGATGGTGAAATCCCTTTCTACAGAAATGGAGAAGATGAATTTTGAAGGGAAGCAAGGTTATAACAACATCCCAAATATTGATAACATAGGCAACTTTAGGAGGTCGAATAACAATGCTCCTCAGATTATGCCCAGAGAGCCTAGAAATAGAGATAGGGATGATCAAAAAACCAAACCCCTCTTCAAAATAACCTTGTTGTTGATGAAGAAGAAGAGGAAGAGCATGACCCTGAAATTCATTGTATTGGAGACACCTCCCCTTTTCCCCATTTAACTCAATCTGCCTACGAGGAGTCCCTCATGAATAGTCAAATAAATGAGCTAAGCAAGGGGGAGAAAGCCAATAGTAGTCCTAATAAATATAACCTCGGGTCTAAGAAGAAGGAAGAGAAGTCTGACATCCCTGATCAACCTTCCATAGCAAAGAATCCTTCTAAAGACGCAACAAACAACAACAAAGAAAAGAAAGCTCAGAATCCTCCACCAATAGCCAAGGATCTTGTCCCAGAGGTAAGAGAGATCCTGAAGCCCCCTTCCTCCTTTAACTTTGAGCACGAATTTCAGAAGATCATAATCCATGTCCCCCTTTCAGAGCTGGTCAAGCATGAAGACTTCAAAAGGTCCCTCTCTAAGCTGTTGCAGTCTAAGCCATCCTGCCATTCCATAGATTCAGAAAATCTCCAAGATGAGAAGCCGACAGTCATCCTAGGTCCTATGATAGAAGATAGAGATGATCCATCCCCTCCTTTATATACATCACTGAACATACATGATAAGGTGTTACATAATTGCTTGATGGACTCAGGGGAATCTCATAATCTCATGCCCAAAACTGTCATGGAAGAACTAGGACTAGAGATCACGAAGGCTTATCATGATTTGTATTCTTTCGATTCAAGGAGGGTGCAATGTCCTGGGGTCATTAAAGATCTAGTTGTGACCTTGTTTCAGCTGCCCATGAAAAGTGTGGTCATGGATATTGTGGTGGTTGACATTCCTCCCAACTTTGGCATGCTTTTGTCAAGATCTTGGATTAAAAGGCTTGGGGGAACCTTGCATATGGACCTCACATATGCTACCATTCCTGTGTTCGGAGGGGAGCATAGAGGACTGTACAGAGAGGCTTAGTTGGCCAATATTATTAGTGATGAAACTGACCCCACCAACCATCCTATCTTTGCATATGATACTGAGTTGGGGGCCAAATTGTTGCAGTTCATTAATGCTCCTGAGCCTGCCTTAAAGCTCAAAAAGCGGTCCATGGTTTTCCATAAATCTTTTTTCTCCACCACCTCTATTTGGAAAATGTTTTTTTATGGAGCCTCCTCTAAGGATGTTGCTGGTGCTGGAGTAGTTTTGATTTCACCAACCCAAGAAGCCATATCTCTATCATACAAACTGGAATTCGAAGCTACCAATAATGTGGCAGAATTTGAAGCTCTTGTTTTGGGCTTGAGGGCCGCAAAAGACACGGAGATCAAGGAAATATCTGTGTTTGGAGATGCAGAATTGATTGTTAAACAAATTAGAAATATGTATCAAGCTAAGCATCACAGGCTCATAACCTATAGAAATGAAGTATGGGACCTCATTGACAGATTTTTCTCGGCTTTCAACATTTCATATATTCCAAGGGAAAAGAATGTCATGGCCGATTCTTTAGTTGTTTCAGCAAGCAATTTCAAAGTCCTTCTGCCACCTAAACTCAGGTATGATGTATAAGTGAAATATAGACCCTCTGTACCTGACAATGTCAAGCATTGGAAAGTTTTGGAGGATGATCTTGAAATCAAAAGATTCCTGGAAACTATTGAGGAGTTTTTTGTATTGCACATTGATCAAGATATTGAATTTGAAATAGAGCCCCATCCTGATGTTTTCTAGAAAAAGATTGTTGATCGTCGCATTGTCCAGCTACCCAACAATCACATCCCAAAGGGACTAGTTCCTTTGGAAAGGCTTTTTGACAGAAATGATGTGGCAGTGAAGGGTAAAATTTCGGATGATGATGCTGAGGTGGCTGAGTGCAATATTGGCACAGAGTAGGACCCAAAATTTGTCAAATTGTCAAGCAGTCTGTCAAGAGAGCAGAGGGAAGGGTATACTGAGCTATTAAAGGAATTTGCTGATGTGTTTGCTTGGACATACGAAGATCTCATAACATATGACACCAGTGTCATTGAACACAAGATCCCATTGAAAGAGGAGGCCAAGCCATTTAGGCAGAAATTAAGACAAATAAATCCTATGATGCTGCCTATTATCGAAAGGGAGGTGAAGAAGCTTTTGGATGCTCAGATTATTATGCCTTTGAGAAATTCTGACTGGGTAGCCAACCTAGTCCCAATGAGAAAAAAGAGTGGAGAAATCAGAGTCTGTGTTGACTTCAAAAATTTGAACAGGAGCTCTAGGAAGGAGAATTACCCGTTGCCAAAGATGGAACACATATTGCAGAGGGTAACTGGTGCGTCTAGGATTTCCATGATTGATGGATTTGCTAGCTACAATCAGATCTATATCTTGCTTGAGGACAGAGAAAAGACAACTTTCACCACTCCTTGGGGCACATTCATGTATGCCAAAATACCCTTTGGATTGATGAACGCAGGAGCGACCTTTCAACGAGCCATGGACATCGCCTTCATTAGGGAGAAGGATCAGTTTGTGATCATCTATTTGAATGATATAACGATCTTTTCCAGATCTGATAAAGAACATTGTTGTCATCTGAGGAAAGTCTTCTTGAAGTGTAGAAGGTTTGGTATCTCCTTAAATCCCAAGAAATCATTGTTTTCCATGAAGGAAGGGAAATTATTGGGGCACATAGTATCAGTTGATGGGGTCAGAATTGATTCAGGCAGGGTCGAAGCTATTCAAACCTTGTCACTTTCCAAATCCAAGAAGGAAGTTTAGTCTTTCCTCGACAAAATTAATTTCTTAAGGAGGTTTGTTTCCAATTTTGTTGAGCTGGTGAAGCATATCACAGTCATGCTCAGAAAGGGAAATGGAGTAAAATGGACTTCTGAGTCCCCAAAACCCTTCAGCCAGATCAAGAAGGCATTGACTGAAGCACCTGTGCTTGTCAGTCCTGATTTTTCCAAGGATTTTCTTATTTTTTCTTTTGCTTATTTTGATATGGTGGCAATTGATTTGCTGCAGAAGAATGTTGAAGGGCTAGAGAAACCAGTTTCATTTTTTAGCAGGGCATTGAGAGATGTAGAGGCAAAATATGATATCATGGAGAAACAAGCCTATGCCCTTGTGAAAGCTTTCAGAGTCTATGTTTTGCATTCAAAGATAATTGCATATGTTCCTTCAGCCTCTGTGAAGGACATTCTCATTCAGCCTGACATACATGGGAGAAGGAGCAATTGGATTGCCAAGATCCTTGAATTCAATCTGGAAATAAAACCCACCAAACTAGTTAAAGGTCAAGGTTTATCCAAGTTGTTGGTTGAATCTAATTGTAAAGCTTTGGGGGTTGTTGCAACGTTTTCAGCTTCCCCAAGTTTTTAGATCCAAGAAGATCTTATATCTGAGACTTTTCCTCCACATGTTGTTGGAAGACCAGATGTCCAAAGCAGACTTTCATGCTTTTCTCATGTTTCTTCTGCCTACTCACCACTATACAGACTTATTGGCTTAAGTTAAATCAAGACCTCACTTATATGTGCCTTCCCAACCCAGTTTTATGATTTAAAGCGATATAATCTTGAGACAACATCCATTAGACCACCCTTTAAACTATTTACTGTGATATACAAACTGATGGGCCTTGGGCTTACCTCTGCTGCAATCCAGAGGTGACTTCCAACGCTAACACTCTACAAGCTCGCTCTCTAGAATAAGCCAATATTCAACAAGGTATGTCATTTTTTATATAACTCATTTTCTGAGAGGTTTCAAGTAGTGAAACATGGAGGAATTCCATAAAAGACACTAAAGAACATTATGTACTATTTTCACATCTTTATTCATTACAGGTACATAGTTATGATTATTTCAAGTTAGGGTTGTTGATTAATCCAAAATTAGTCATGTGAGACTAAAGTAAAGTTTGATGAAAATGCTAGTCTCTTGTTGTTAAATTTAAGGAAGGTTTGCTGATATGTGATCATATACACCAGGTCTGTTACAGAGTTACAAATCAAATTTGGATGATGAAATTGATGCGGGATTTTGGTTGAGGTACATGTTGGGTACATGGTTGAGACAAGTAGTTGATGAGTTGGCACATACATGACCTGTATAGTTGATGATATTGGTACATCTTGATGAGTCATAGTTTATGTGTATTTGATGCATGATTGGTACATATTTGGCGCATGGTTGATGAGCTCGTTGATGGTACAGGTTGGTGCATGGTTGAAGCACTTGTTTATGGTATAGGTTGATTACAGGTTGTTTATGGTACAGGTTGATTACAGGTTGTTTGGTGCATGTTGATTAGTACAGGTTTACAACAGTATATCTCACAATGATAATGTGACAATGGTTCCATCATTCTACTTCTACGTCAGGGTGGTTGGACGAGGCAAGGACATGTGGTTGTAGCCACCTTCCGGTTGTATCTGGAGAACATAGGGGTTTGTAGCCTCCTTCTCGTTGTAGCGAGAGAATTGGGGAGTTGGAGCTTCCCTCATGTTGTAGCATGAGAAACTAGGGGGTTTGAGCCTCCTTCTAGTTGCAGCTAGAAAACAAAGGAAGTTGGTGCTTCTAATGAATGTAATTCATAAAGACATATAACAAAAAGCATTATGTGGTTTTCTCCCGCTTTGGGTTTCCACGTAAAAACATTGGTGTACTGTGTATGTGTATGATTGTTCATTTGTTCAATGTGTATTTACTCTGCAACTATTGGATGATAATGCTACATTGATATAACACTTGCATTTTATGGTAAAAAAGGATTAAATTACTATATTACTGATTCACCCCCCCTCTCAGTAATCTAACAATTGGTATCAGAGTCGGTTCCTTCAAGAAACAGTTTAACCACTCGAAGGAGATCATGGATTATTTTGAGAATGGAGTACCATTGTTTAATGGTCGTAATGGTTTAAAGTATGAGCTATGGAGTGGAAGGATGAAAGTATTTTTACAGGCACATGGGTATTATATTTGGCTATCAGTAGTTACAGGATATGATAGTTCAAAAAGGGCAAAGACTGCAGCCAAGAAGGAATTGAAGAAGAATAAAAAAATAGCAATGGATTTCATTTGGGAAGGATTACCTAATCCGGTTAGAGAAAATGTTGGTAAATGTTCATCGGCCAAAGAACTTTGGGATAAGTTACATGATATATATTCTTCACCCATCGCAGATCCAGAAAATGTCAAAGAAGATGCAAGTACAGATCAAGAAGAAACATGTTCACCATGTCAAACAGATTCAGAAGATGAAGAGTACATAATCAACAAAGGTATGTTGTTTTGCTTTAATTTTGAACAACGTGAACATCTTGATATAGAATGCCATGAAGGAAATGAGACAGAAAAACTAATTGAAAAAGAAGGCAAATATGAAGAAGAATTGATCGGTGCTTTAGATGAACTAAGAAAAGAAATAGAAGAAAACAAGTCACTCAAGAAAGAGTTGATGAAACAAAAGGAAAGTGTTCACATTTTTTACGAAGCCCAACAAGTCATCGAGAACTTAAGAACTCAGCTAGAAGAAGCCAGAAAGATCGAAGAAAATCTTGAATATCAAAAGCAGCATTTGAAAGCCAACATAACAACACAGAAGGAAGAAGCAGAAATGAGAGAGAAGATATTGACAGATCATATTAAGGAAAGAACTAACGATCTAAACCAGCTTCAGGCAGAGTTTGGTCAAGAAGAGAAAAAACTTGAAGAAGAAATAATCACATTAAAAATCCAACTTGAAGAAGTGAAAGGAACAGAAGAAGTAATGAAGTCTTAAATAATGAAGAAAAGAGAAGAGGTTGAGAAGGTTGAAGAAGAAGTTTTCACATTGAGAAGTAAAATCGTCAAGCTCAACAAGAACGTTGAAGAGACAGAAACATCCACATTAGTTATAAAGAATGGAGAGAATCACTCTAGGTTGCTAGAAAAGAAGAATGAAGAAAATAGAAAGATTTATGCAAAAGTACTCAAAGGAAGGAATCATGGTCAACCATAATCTAAGAAAACTATTAAAGGCACATCTTCAAGAAGACCATTCATATTCAAGCCACAAAGAAGCTTCAATCCTGATCATGATCAGTCAAGGCAGAAATTCAGAAGGACTACACCACAAAGAAGATCATTCACTCCCAGGTATGCAAATTTGTTTTATGGTCATTGTTTTTATTGTACTAATTTTGGACATAAGGTTGCAGATTGCAGAGATTATAAAAATGTTCAAGCAAGAAATACCTATGTGGCCCCACGTAACATTGAATGTTACAAATGTCATAACTATGGACACATAGCTAGTGATTGTAGAAGCATGATCGATACTTCCATGAAAGAGAAAAATGATATCAGATATAAGAAAGTATGGATAAGAAAACATGAATAACAGGTGAACAAAGACCAAGTCCCAAAGATCGCAAGATTGGCAATAAAACGAGATGAAGAAAATTCTACAGAGAAAAAGAAAGATGTCAGATACAAAAAGGTTTGAAAAATAACTGAAAGAAAAGAAGGATAGGTAAATAAGGAACATGTTCAAGAGATTGTACTTTCAGGCATTATAGTGAAAGATGAATCCACAGACAGAAAGAAAGAAGTCAGAGCTCAAAGAGATGATGAATCTATCAATGAAGATGATGATGAATACACATCAGAGCAAGAATTGTTCTGAGCCATCCGACTTAGAGACTCCCAGGTAACATGAATATTAGATAGGGGGAGTCTATGCGATAGCTGTGACAGACCAAAGAACCATCCTTTGAGAAGCTTGCAGATTTTGAGTAGACAGATCCAGAGTAGTCAGTTATCAGAAGTACAGTTTGATAGTTGTAGTAATGAAGACTTCATGATAGTATAATAATAAATGGGTCAGCATTATTGACAGTTGTGCACTAGAGTCTTGGACAGTATGGACAGAGATGGATTTGTAAGAACATTTAGCAGGTTTGGACAAATATATGACAGTGGATGAGAGCATGGATTCATAGATTGGTTCAGAGACAAAGGAGCATTATGGATGTTAATTACACAAGAAATGGCTCAAATAATGCTAATGGATTCCAAATTGACACATATTTTTTGGACACATGCAATCCATACAACAATTCACATTCAAAATAGAGTAATGCTCAAAAACAACAATGACAAAACTCCCTACAAGCTATGGAAAGGAAGACCAACAAATGTGAAGCACTTCATAATATTTGGAAGTAAATGCTACATCAAAAGAGAAGATGGAAGAATGGGAAAGTTTGACTCTCGTGTGGACAAAGGTGCACTTTTTGGTTACTCAAGTACAAGGAAAGCATAAAAGTTTTACAATCTGAGATAGAAAAAAGTTGTGGAAAGCATCAATGTAACAATTGATGAAACAAGTGGACGAGAATCAAAGGAAGAAGAAAATGAATCAGTGGAACAACTTTATGAAGAAGAAGCAAAAGATGAAGAGGAAGATGAAGAAGAACAGACAGAAGTAGAAGAGCAAGTTCAACAAGTGCCTCCAAAGACACCTGGAAAACGAGTACAAAAGAATCATCCTTCATATCAGATTATTGGAAAGAAGGATGCAGGAATTGAGACTAGAAGAAGAATCTGTTCACCAGAACAAATGCACATAGCACTTGTATCTACGATTGAACCAAACAATTTTGAAGAGGTTGACAAGGATGAATTATGGAATAAGATCGTGGATGACGAATTGGATCAAATAGAGAAGAATGACACTTGGGAATTGGTTCCAAGACTAAAGAATAAGAATGTGATTGACACAAAGTGAGTTTTTCATAAATAAATTGAATGAAGATGGACATGTTACAAGGAACAAAGTTAGATTGGTATGTAAAGGATACGCACAATTTGAAGGAATTGACTTTGAAGAGACATTTGCCCAGTTGCCAGAATGGAAGAAATTTGATTCCTTTTAGCTTATGCATGCTCCAAGAATATTAAAGTGTATCAAATGGACGTGAAATCAACTTTTCTAAACAGGGAACTTGAAGAAGAAGTCTACATTGAACAACCAAAAGGATTTTAGTTGTCAGAGAACGCAGATTATGTGTGTAAATTGAAGAACACCTTGTATGGTCTAAAACAATCTACTAGAGCATGGTACTCTAGACTGGATAAATATCTACAACAGGCAGGGTTCAGAAAAAGAAGTGCAGACAACAATCTCTACATCAAGGTAACTCAAGATAATATTTTATTCATTGAAGTTTTTGTTAATGATATTATTTTTGGAAGTAATGATGACAGGTTAATCAAGAAATTTGCAAAGGGTATGCATAATGAATTTGAAGTGTCATTACTTGGAGAACTATCCTTCTTTATGGGTCTTCAGATATGTCAAAGCAACCAATGAATTTTTATTTCTCAAACTAAGTATATCAGAGAAATGTTAAAGAGGTTTGGAATGGAAGATTGCAAACCAGTTACCACTCCTATGCAAACCAATTGCAAGTTGAGCAAAGATGATGATTCAAAGTCTACAGACCAGAGGCAATACAGGTCAATGATTGGTAGCTTACTATATGTGAAAGTATCTAGACCAGATGTAATGCAGGTAGTTGGACAGGTGGCAAGATTTCAAGCAGCACCAAGGGAATCACATGTATTAACAGTGAAGAGGATTTTTAGATATCTCAAAGGAACATAAGAGTTTGGATTATGGTATCCAAAATGAATGGATCTATCACTTATTGCCTACAAAGATGCAGATTGGGTAGGTTGCATTGATGACCGACGAAGCACTAGTGGAGCAACGTTCTACTTGGGTGAGTGTTTAGTATCTTGGCTAAGAAATAAACAATCATCAATATCTTTATCTACAACTGAAGCAGAGTATATTGCAGCAATAGGATGTTGTACTCAGGTTTTATGGATGAAACAAACTTTGACAGATATACAGGCTGAGTATGATGAGCCCATTCCAATCTATTGTGATAATACAAGCGTCATCAGTATCTCAAATAACCCGGTGATGCACTCCAAGACGAAGCACATTCCAATAAAGTATCACCTTCTACGGGAACAGGTTGTAGAGAAGAACATCATAGTTGAATATGTGGGCACAAAAGAACAAGTGGAAGACATCTTTACAAAACCGCTTCCAAGGGAAGCCTTTGAGTATCTTCTTTAGAGACTGAGAGTAATTTCTAATCCAAAATAATGCTTTTGAATGCTTATATTATATGTATTAGATTTACACGAGGAAGCACCATAAAGAGGACAATTCAGGTTCATTCAAGGGGAGCAACCTTGGATGGAATGATCCGAAAAGATCTTTTACACGACTATGGTTGAGTTATTATACATGTGTTTATTCACCAATTTAGGAAGCTTTAAGAAAGAGGAAGAAGTTATAGAAGAAGTATGATAGCCATATACACATATGAATATCTGAAATAAATCATAAAACAACAACAAACCATAACACCAATGTCATAATGGAGTTCGACAATCTCGCCTACGTCTCTGGGACTTTGTCTAAGTGGGTGAGGCTTTCTTATTTCTGTTCAAAGCTCAATAAGTACATCACAATAGTGGCAAAAGGTTAAAAAATTTATTTGGTCTTCTTCTCCTAGATCTCTAGAACCCAACAGAAGAAACGACACTCAAATCGGATGACCGGAGCTCCCAGAAATGGCCCGCAAAGGTGTGCTCCTCAACAACTTCCCTGCATAAAAATGGCTTTAGCTTGGAAAATATTTAGCATAAACCTACTTTTAATGTCCTCCCATGGCCTCAAGAAGGCCTGTTTTATATAGATCTAAAGTTGGTAACCATCTCCCAACTTCCCTCCGAGATCTGGCCTAAAAAAGGGCCCAATATCCCCCAAAAAGGGCCAAAAATCTCCAAAACTGATCCAAAAATCACTATTCCAAAGTTAAAACAACCACTTTTTGCACAAATAAAGGGATAAGCCCCCTGGCCTGGGCGCGCCCCCCCTCTTCATGGTCATATGATTACATGTGGCCAAGCG
>WSFP011512214.1:0-13020 GCA_009831015.1 Picea engelmannii | reverse complement strand
CTAAGAAGAGAAATTAGAAAACACAAGGGATAATAGAAAATGGAAAAAGTAGAAATGGGGAGGGCAGAAAAATCCATTGCTTCTAGGTCATTGTTTTCTAGTCTAATATTATATGCCCCCACCCGGTTTTCATATTTAATTTAGCGCTGCATTTGGTATACCTTTTCAAATATTTCACCACAAAACCCTCTACTATTGCACAAAACAATTCATCTTCCTGTCCAACCAAACTGTTTCTTCCAAGGTAGCAACGTTGAATATACAATGGACATGAAGGCAACTTAGTAGGAAGATAGACATGTAAAAGAAAGAAAAAGAGTTCTATTTATTCCAATGTAACAACAAACAAAACATGATTCACATGAGAATACACATAATGATACATAGTATATACATACAGGTAAACCCAAAAAAAATAGAACCATATTAAACAAAGAAGGGCAAAAAAAAGGTGTAGTGCAACAGAGCAAGCACAAAAAATATACAGATAGTAAACAAAATACTGAACACTGGAATATGAAAGAATATTACAGGTATCCACCTCTGCAACTCCTCACCTACATTACCGTCAAAGAGCCCATCATCCTCTCCATCCATTTTGTTTGTTTAAATATAGAAATGGAGGAAAAATACAACAGACATGATGGAGGTTAGTATGTAGGAAGACATGTAATGACGATAAGTTATTATTTAGGAAGGCACACATGAAATAAAAATACAATTATGTACCTTTATATCTCCTCCTCAATCGATGTAGTCAAGACTCCATCATTTTTTCCAACTGTTATGTTTGTTTGAATGTGGGAATGCACAAAATATTGAACATGAATGGAAGCTGATATGCACCACAGAACAAGTAATATTCACATACAGTAAATGAGACTCAATGAATAGAATAAAATATAGGAAGAAACATCAACCTTTGCGCTTCTCCATCCATAGATGTAAATATGTTTTTTTTTTCCTACGGAAAATATTTTACAAGCCACAAAATATTAATAAATTGCATGGTCGTAGCTAAACAATTTTTGGTTTTCCATGGAAAATTAACCAGATATGATTCCACCCATGGAAATACATGTTCTTTATCCTCTAAAAAAATTGTTGATCCCACGATACAAGATTTTGGTTTTTTGTGGCACACTACCCATATATGCTTCCATACATGGAAATATAATTTTGCAACATCTTTGTTGTACATATCGTATATCAAGTACAAGAGAAATTGTATCATTGGCACACCAGTATTTGTAGAGGATACAGAACATGTATTTTCATATGGGCACATTTCACCATATATGGTTTATAAATGCATCTTGCATATGTTTTATTTAAAAACAAAATTAGCTGTTATTGCAATTTCACATGTACTTCTCGAACAATTTTCGATGCAACGATTTTCTATTATGTCAACACTGAAGCACCATAAAAATATCATAGCAGAAAACATATCGACCTTGCCATACAGGGAAAATGACACAACTGCATGTCTACTCGTGGGTGCAAGGGATCAACATCGTAAAGCGCCAAAAAATAAAAATAGTGTAAAAATAAAAATAAAAATAGCTCCAATTGAACGTACAGAACACCAACTCTACAAGGCTGAAGTAAAAAAAAGAAAATAGCAAGGATCAAACCAACTAAAAATTATGAATAGGCCAACTGCAAACCCAAGGCCCCAAATTGTAAACTTGAGCCAAACAAATACAACCAACAACTGATGAACCAACAAATAAGCACTGAACAAGTAAAAAATATATGTATCTCCAACGATTACGAAACTGCAGCTAAAGAACAGAACGAACTAGAAACATATGACAAGCATGCCAGTAAAATTAAGAAAACATTCTAACTTGCAAATTGCAAACAATGAACAACAAAGAAGGAATAGGAAATGAATATATGGCATGGAAACTTAATCTGAAACGATGAAAGGAAGAAGTGCAGGTAGAATTTTGAACCAAACAAAAAACATGTGACATCCCCAAATAAATTAATTTTGAAATTCAAAAATTGTTAGAAAATTATTCCATTTTTGGTAAAATTTGAATTTAGAATTGTTTTTCCATTTATGGAAATTCTGAATTTTGAATTTGATAAATTGTAATTAATTATTATAGCTATTGGGAAGAGACCTTATTTGACCCAACTAGCTATTTGACTATGACATTTGTATGTAAAAATAATATTTTTTTAATTATTGCAGGAGGACAAATGGAATAGCCATGTTAAATTCAGTTGACCATGACTCCATGAGTGGGGAACATGTTGGAACTACCTATGGGTTGATTGTTACAAGTGGAAAATTAGGGATTTGGCCATTGGTAGCCCCTGAAAATCATGGATTTAGAAAGCTGCGAAAATTCCCAAGGGAGGGAAAGAGACCTAGGAAAAAATATTGTTTTGATAAATAACATATATGAGGAGGCAAGACACTGTCTAGTATGCTGGAAGGAAGAATTACTGTGTACTTGTTGTTATGAGCACTAAACATTAAGTGTGAAGTAAGGAGAATACGCACAGAGAGAGGAAGACATTGCTGAAGGGGAGATTCCAAGTTTTCCCTCATGGATTCATGGTCAGGCTAGGGGGTGAATCAGGGAAAGTTATTTGGCTTCCTTGTTCTATGGTTGGGAGGAAAGTGGATGTTCCCTTTGTCTTCCTGCAAACTGGTTCAGATATATAATATTTTCCTTCTTTGTTTGAATGATCGTATATCTGATGTAATGTATTTATTGTATCTAAATTGAATTATTTCTATTTCTGTGAAGTGAATTAGTTACAGATGTAGTGCAATAATTAAAGTCTATATGGACACAATAACCGAAGAAAAAAATATTCTATTATACGAATGTGTAAAGTCAAATTTCCGATAGAATAGTTTATAAATCAATTCCTGAAATCAATTACTAAGACGCAACTTATGACTGGATTAGAGTTTGTACGAAATTTTAGAAATTATTTTATTTTGTTTTTGGACAATCAGATGGATTGGTGTGATTAAATTATGGAAGTAACCATTTTTTGTAAGTGGATTTATGTTATAACAGAGGTATTTCATGTACATTGAAATTTATAGTACAAAACATCTAGACATGAACATATTTAAAACTAGTCTATATGTATATATGGAGTAAGTATTTTTCTGCGATTACAAACTCAAAGTCATAAATTTAATAAGGGCACTATCTACCAGTTAGTGCGTGCGTGTGTGTGTGTGTGTGTGTGTGTGTGTGTGTGTGTGTGTGTGTGTATCACATATAAACAATTATATGTCTAATTACTATTGGAAGACATTATAATGAAATCCAGAAGCTAATGTCTATATAAGAAAATATGTATATATATGTATATATTGATAGTGATCCTGAATTTTCGATAGACATGCAACCACAACTATAAATCAAATTCATAGCAGTTGGAATGTTCTAGTTAAAGTAACAATAGATGTACTTCATTGAACATAAATCAAATACAATAGACCAAAATATATCATTAACTCCATTATTAAACTCTAAGAAACCTTTTTCTTTCTATAAAGGAATAAGCCAATGGCACAAGAGAGAGTCAAGTTGCATAAATAACAAGTATTGTGTTGGAAATCGAAGGACACAATCACTTTAACATAGATGATCATTCTGAGTAATGTCGGCCAGGATTACCTTTCAATAATTAAAGAACAAAAAAAAGTGTATTACACAGTTGACCAGATATAAATTCAAATACAGACTCAATACTTATACAAGAACTGGCGTTATGCCATTAATGGAAAAACTACCACAAAGGTTTACTCCAACAGACATTAACAGACAAAGAACTAATTATAACAGAGCTAGTTGAATCATGATCTCCTTGGATGATGGTAGAACCTGTAGAGTTAGCATGAGATGTGAGAGGCTTGGAACCCGAATACATTTTGCGTAGGAGGCAGTGGCGGGTATCTGAGACTTGCAAAGACAGAGACCCTGCAAGAAAACAAATCCTGTAATCATTAATCCTTATTCGAGGAATAGGTAACAAAATAAAAGTAGTTGCAATAAGACGATAAAATTTAAACCAGTGATTTCCTTTCCAGAAAGACACTTATCTTATGATGCGTGGGTTTGAATCCTTTCCCCTTCACCCGCTGTCTGATTTGATGTTCTGGCTTAGGGAGGAGGTCGCGGTACAATATCTGATGGGTCCTCGCAACAACAAGGCCCATCATTAGTGACAATAACAAGTTTTATAAGTTCCCTCTCACAAATAATTAATCAATAGCGAAACCCTTAACTTGTAAACTGTACAAAATTGCCACAAGAGAGAGATGAAGAAATAACACAGACTTTTGATACATAATATAGACATGATTAAAGAGTTAATCTTAAATCAGTCTTGAACCAAAATGAATAAATATAATCAACAGTAAGAGAAGAGTTACCGTGCTATGGTATTCAAATGAAGGAAATGAATCATTGGCCATCAAGGTGGCAAGGTTTCGTTACACACATGAAATAATTATATGTCGTAGGACTCCTGATAAAATATTAAAGGTATCACGAAGACAGAACATAGCAATGGTAAGAGAAAACCAAATGAGGGTCTGATAAACCTACAGAATTACAACTCCATCATCATAGGGGATATAGATAAAAGAAATGTATCATACTACCCTAACAAATAGAAAGAGTCTCCATATATCCGTGAGGTTCTTTAAGGAAGAACAAAAAATAGGAATAACGAAGATCAGACAAAGTATGTACACACCATAGGAATTTTCACAGGGAGACCTTTCGTAAGACCTTTAACCTCCCTTTGTTTACAAGAGATATTATTAATTATTTAAAGGGTGGCATATTCTATCAAGAAACCCTAACTTTGAAAGACTCTGGTAACTACTATAGATGGCTCCCAAATGACTAACCAAAGGAGAAATTTCCCGCCAGGAAGAACACATCAGGAATGAAAAGGACACAATAGTAACTTACAGAACAACAAAACACTTAATGTTATTTCCGAAGATTACATCTCCTTATTTTTAAGGAAGAAATTACCAGGGTTTCGGACTGCGCCTTTAGTTACACCATGGACCAGCCTTCATCACTTATAGAATTTGCCTCTAAAATTGTGGTATGCAGACCCTCTTCGTAAAAATTCAAAAATTCCAAAACTTTGAACCTACTCCAACCCTAAGTGACACCTTGATGTCTCGTAGTAAATGCAGGGAGTGTCGAGGATGTTTAGCCATGTGACAATGGTAGTTTGAGTGTGACACTTTGGGTATGGATCCCATTAAATATAAAGGACTTCCCAGGATGACCATTAATGAAGTTACAGAGCTTTAACTAATATGATCGTAAACCATCTCTTCCACTTAAATAATGTCATGATTTGACACCATCATGACTCGTGGTTAAAAACTTTCTCCCCTCTATGTTAGTCAGAGACAACAGTTAGATCCTAGTTGTCAACAGTTAGATCCTAGACAATAGTTAGATCATAGTTGTCAACAGTTAGATCCTAATAGCTAGATCCTAATTGTCAACAATTAGGATCTAATAGTTAGTCCCCATGAACCATTGAAGTGTTGGGAATGTAGAGAACCTCATCTAAGGAGAAACCATTCATGTATAAATATAGGAAACAAAAGTATCATTCATAATTTGCAGGAAGCCTCAAAAGTGGGTGATGTGGGAAGAAGCCTGCACCGAATAAATGCAATCGTAGATGGTCAACAAACTGACCACTAGTCCTCTGTGGTGGAAATCAAAGGTAAAATGAATAACACCAGAATTTTTGTTTTAATTGATCCCGGAGCTACATTAATTTATATCACTCCTAATGTAGTAGAGTCAAATAAAATCAAGAAGATGAAACACGTAAAATCATGTCTGGTACATTTAGCAACAGGAACAAAAAGGAAAGTGGTTGATTTTATTCCTGATTTTGAATTTAGTTTAGATGCTAAAAACATAAAAACAAATATAAATATTTTGCCACCAGGATGTTATGATGTGATTATCAGAATGGATTGGTTGGAAAATAACAAAGAAGTTATGGATTTTTATACAAAGACACTTAATTATAAAGATGATTATGACACTACTAGAACAATCCAAGGTATACCAAAACCAATATTAGTTAGAAAAGTCACAACAATGCAATTCAAGAAATGCATGAGAAAGGGGTGTCAAGTTTACACCATCCAAATAACGAATCTGTTAGGAAAAGAAGATAAGCCCAACTTAGAAGACTTTGTTGTCCTATGTGAATTCAGAGACGTGTTTTTTTACTGGAATAACCTCCTAGAAGAGAAATAGACTTCTCCATAGACCTGCAACCTGGATCAACCCCTATCTCGAAAGCACCTTACTGAATGTGTTTACCGGAATTGACCGAATTAAAAATACAACTGCAGGAATTGTTGGACAGAGAGTATATCAGACCAAGTGTTTCAACATGGGGAGCACCAGTCCTCTTTGTGGAAAATAAATAAGGTAATATAAGACTATATATCAATTATAGATAATTGAACAAAATTACTATTAAGAACAAATACCCCTTACCTAGGATAAATGATCTATTTGATCAAGTAGGTGGGGCCAAGATCTTTTCAAAGTAGGATTTATGATCCGGTTATCAATAAGCTAGAATAAAATATGAGGACATAAACAAAACAACTTTTCGAACAAAATATGGACACTACAAATTCGTAGTCATACCTTTCGGACTCACTAACACACAAACCACATTTATGTGTCTAGTGAATAGTATATTTAGTCAATACTTAGACAAGCTCGTATTGGTATTTATCGACAATATTCTGGTTTACTCGAAAACATAAGAAGAACACGAAGAACACTTAAGAATAGTTCTACAAACTTTGCAGAAGCACAAACTATATGCTAAATTCAATAAGTGTGATTTTTATCAAAAGAAGATACAATACCTAGGACATGTAATTTCGGCAGACGGCATTGCAGTCGACCCTGAGAAAATAAGATTCATCACGGAATGGCTGATACCTAAGGATGTAGTGGATATCCAGTCATTCATGGGAATCACTGGATATTATCGCAGATTTATAGAATGGTTTTCCAAAATAGATTACCCTATCACATCATTACAAAAGAAAGGGACCAAGTTCAACTGGTCACAAAAGTGTCAATATAGTTTTAGTAATTTGAAGGAGTTATTGAA
This sequence comes from Picea engelmannii, assembly GCA_009831015.1. Lineage (NCBI taxonomy): Eukaryota > Viridiplantae > Streptophyta > Pinopsida > Pinales > Pinaceae > Picea > Picea engelmannii. Next base: position 5,841 of record WSFP011512214.1, on the reverse strand, counting down.
AACTACACCCATCTTGAAGGTAGAATACCCAGATAAATACTTTACTGTCTATGTTGATGCAAGTAGAGAAGGACTAGGTGGTGTCCTAGATCAAGAAGGACACACAATTTATTATGAGTCCCGGAAATTAAAAGAACATGAGAGAAACTACATCACTGATGACTTACAATTGGCAATAGTAAAAAATTCCTTAAAAATGTGGTGACACTACATAATTGTGGTTTTTATTATTGACATATTATAGTGGGGTGAAATATCCATTTAGCCAGCCAGATCTTAATGAAAGGCAATCCGGGTGGCTAGCCTTCTTGAGTGAATTCGACTTTGGGGTAAGACATATCAAGGGTAAGGAAAATAAGGTAGCAGACGTGCTAAGCATAAGAGTCCATGGGTTACATCAGTAGGGAAGAAAGTGATCTGGAACAAAGAATAAGGACAACGAGTGTTAATGATGAAAATTACACCAATACAGTGGCAAAATTACAAAACACTACAACAAAATCATATAAACTAGATCTAAGTATCGATAAAAATGGGCTACTACGATTTAAAAATAGACAGTACATACCTGATTCAACAGAATTAAAGATAACATTTTTTTATGAAGTGCATAAGAAATCATATTCTAGTCATCCAGGATACCCGAAAACGATAACAACACTTAGGAAATTATTTATATGAAGGGCGAAACAGTAGAATACTTGTTTAGGTGTCAAGATTGTCAGTAGGTAAAGGCCTAACACTAACATCCAGCTGGCCTATTACAACCATTACTAGTTCTAGAATGGAAATGGGAGACCATATCTGTAATGTACCTCAAATTCACCCAAAATAAATAAATCTATGACATAATTCAATTTTGTTTAAGCTTAGAATTTAAGAGAAGGTAAGATTCATTTCTATTCATAATGAAATTATTACACCAGTCTAGTTTACTTTGAACATAAAATATTATGTGGATAAATTATGTCCATAGTTCTATCACTTCCCTTAACTCTCAAACTAATCCAACATACTTATATGTGAATAGGCAATATCTAAACTTAGGTTGAAGGAACCTTTGAGGTTCAGAGAGTTAAAGCTCAAGGTTGTGCACAACTTCCATTAGCTCAAAAGTATTTGGGCGCATAGATTTTAACCTCTGAGTGGTCGCGCAGGAGAGTAGTTGAAATGAATGGTGGAGACACTTTGGGGAGAAGTATCAAAGTTGCACGAGTCATTGGATCTTGCATAGAAGCGAGGAGATTAAGGCCGAGTGTCTTCCAAGACTCTAAGGCATTGAATTTCGCTATTTTGGAGTTTGGGGTTTGGAGAAGTAGGTGATTATGGAGTCACTGCATCATGAACTCCCTGTTTGTGAAATCGCACCATCCATCGGATCTAGAGCACAGTGGTTTGGGAGCCAATGGATCAAGATATGTGCACGGGGTTCAATCCCTAGGAGGGGCATAGGAAAAAGGATCTAGATCATTATATCTAGCACCAAGGTTCGATGGTCATCGGATCCGGAAGGACGTGCGACACGTTCAATCACTCGGAAGCCGCACAAAAGGGTAGAATGGATGGCATAAACTTTGAGGGAGAAGTGTCGATTTTCCATGAGCCGTCGGATCTAGAAAAGGTGCACGAGGTTTAAACCTCATAATAGTAGAAGGAAGAGGACTCGTCAAGTCCTGAAAGCATTGGGACCGTCCATTTTGGAGGACATGTGTCAAATGTCTAATCCCACTTGGGATTTGGACACTGGGAGTTCGAGGAGAAGGAGTCGTGAGACAAGAAGTCCCGGCTCATGAAATTGCAAAACGATCAACACCATTCATCAAGGAGGACACGTGGAAAGTGGTCAAGGTTCAGGGAAAATAATTAAAGGTTGTGGGTCATCGATCCAGTGGGATCATGGTCATCAATTCAAGAGTACTCTAGACCGTTGATCTTTCAAGGGGGAGATTTCAGCATTTCGGGGTCCAAGATTTCGAAGGACCTAGAATCATTGCAGCCAAAATCATGAAACCGCAAATAGAAAAACCCCGAAAGCATTCAGAGGAATAACACCAGGTCATAGAGTGGTGGTCATGTGGATGGTGGATAAGGGGTGATCTAGAACCATTAATCCCTTTTCGGCATTTCGATGACCAGGAGTTGGAAGGAAAAGAAGTTTGGGAGAGCTCGCAAGCAGGAGTCCAAAAACCTCGAAATGCGAAAGGTGTGCGTTGGTTCAAAACAGAGAAGAGCGTCGAAAAGGGGGAACTTATTTTGATTTTTCATACTACTTATCTTTTGAATTCCAAAAACTTTACTAAGGTTTAGTTAGGATGTTGTTATCTACTGTATTTTCGTATTTGTTGTCTGTACAGTCTAAACTTTTATGCATTGCATAGAATTTATATATTTCCAAAGGCCAACATCTTTTGAATCACATCTCAACAAAAAAAAGGGGGCTCCAGAATATTAAATTGTTGTATAGGTATCAAGTAATATACAAATGTATGCATATAATCCTATTAAATGCATATCCGGGTCATGCATCGATACTTTAGTAATGTTATTACTTTGTATAGCTTACTACATAAATACACGAATACTCAGTCATTGTTGTTCCTGTATATGCATCAACATTTCTTATATCATTATCATCCTCTAAGGGAACCTATACAAAGCAATAAAAAAAAGAAGGGAGTTTGAGATTGTCAAAGTAATCAGTTCTGCACATTTAATTATGCTTTTAATTGCAAGGTTGGATCTTCATGACTATTAGAACAGTAGGCATTTTGACTGTCTTCTATGTGCACGTATAAAGGTTACATATGTACTTATTTCCACCTATAAGTATGTACAGTCCCATAGGTTTCTCTCTCTATATATATAATGATTCACTGTCATAGGTGTATCTTCATCTTGATTCTGGTTTAATAATTGGAAAACTCACCTACGTGCTACGATCTTGCATCTTTACCTACAAAAATATAAACATGCAAGTATATCTACCTAACTTGGGTCTCATTCTTACACACCAGTAGCTTACACATCAAAGCATAGTTAACCCGAAGGATCCCATTTTATTCTCTATGGTTTATGTCATTAAACAATAGTCTAATTACGAAATTTTGAATACTTAAAGGTGTATGACCTCATGGCAAGCAGAACTCTTAAAAATAATCGCGCTAAAATCTGCTTAATTAGTTTAATACTTTCATATAAAATAATTTATGTACTTGTCATGCCCTATACATAGTGATTCATAATATGATATGTTATTTCTATTCTACCTCTATCCTGGATGAAGATCCTCCATCATTTCTATTAGTCCATTCATTACAACGTTAGAGTTGTTCCTATAAAAAATAATTCCTACTATGTTCCTACAGTTTTTCCTATTACAACAATGGATTATGACATGACAAAATTCTCCCATGGAAGTACTTCACTACAGAATGAACATTTACATATCACAAGTATAAATTATTATTTAAAACAAAGAAGGAGTAGATCAACATATCTGAACCAGTTTGCAGGAAGGCAAAGGGAATAGTCATGTTCCTCCCAACCGTAGAATAGGAAACCAAAATTTATTACCCGATTCACCCCCTAACCTGACCATGAATCCATGAGGATGAATTTGGAAGACGCCTCCTCAACAATGTCCACAATTCCAATAGTTTTTCCCTTGCCTCAAACTCAAGAAGTGTTCATAACAAGAAGTAAATCAAAAGTCTCATTTTCTAGCATACTTGGCAGCCTCCTGCCTCCTCTCATATGTTATTTATCATTTGCCCAGGTCTTTTCCCTCCCTTGGGAATTTTCACATCTTTCTAAATACCTAATTTTCAAGGGCTGCCAATGGCCAAATCATTGATTTTCCACTTGTAATAATCATACTAGTGGTAGTTCCAACATGTTCCCTAGTCATAGAGTCATGGTCAGCTAAATTTAACAGGGTTGTTCCATTTGTCCTCCTATAATCAATATAAAATATTCTGTTTCCATACAAGTGTCATAGTCAAATAGTTAGATGGGTCAAGTTAGGTCTATGCCCATCAGTCAAAATAATTAATTACAATTACCAAATTCAAAATTTAGAATTGCCATAAATGGAAAAAATTTACTAAAAACAAAATAAATTTCAAACAATTTTAAATTTCAAAAATATTTTATTTTTGGGGATGTCACATCCTTTCCCCCTTCAGTTAAACACTATCCTCAATGTTCCTTCCTTTCCTGGATCGGGATTGGATGATATTTCCACAAATCTCCCTCCAACTCCCAAGTGACCTCCTCAGGACTAAAGTGCTTCCATTGCACCTTTACCTAAGCGATGACTCTGTTTCGAAGTGTTGTTTCTCTTTGGTCCAAAATGAATAGGGGTTACACCTGGAACTCACCTTCTGGTTCCACCTGCACCAAGTTCCAATCAATCCTATGAGTAGGGTCAGGAATATACTTTTTCAATAATGAAACATGAAATTCATTTTTAATTCTTAGATTAGTTGGAAGTGCAAGTTGATATGCTATGAGTCCAGTTCGAGCTAGTATCTTGAATGGCCCACAAAACCTGGGTGCCAGCTTGGCACAATTCCCTAACTTCAATGAGCTCTTTCAGGGTTTGAACTTAAAATAAACATGGTCTCCTACTTGAAATTCCAAGTGTCTTCTTTTCTGATCTGCATAGCTCTTTTGTCTGTCCTGTGCTTCTTTCAAGTTTTGTTGTACCTTTCTTACCATGTTCTTCATTTCTTGGAGCATCTCTAGTCCAATCATGAGTCTGTCATCATGTTTATCTCAGCAAATTGGAGTTGCACACTTTCTTCCATATAGTATTTTGAAAGGGCTCAACTTAGTGGAAGTTTGGTACCCGTTGTTATATGCAAATTCTACGAAGTGCATGTAGTCTTCCCACTTGCTTGGTTTTGTTCTTATGTACATGCGAACCATATCCTCTATGATTTGATTTGTCCTTTCGGTCTATCCATTCATTTGTAGATGATAGCTTGTACTGAAATTCAAGTTAGTGTTTATCTCTGAAATCAATTCCTTCGAAAAAGTAGATGTAAATTTTACATCTCTATCTGAAATCACCATTTTAGGAATACCACACAGTCTAAAAATTTCTTCCATGAATATTTCAGCAATGTTTATAGCTTTAAAAGTAGACTTTATAGGAATAAAGTGTGCAGACTTACTGAGTTTATCGATTACAACCATGATAGAATCATTTTTTTTATGATTTTTAGGTAAACTTGTTATAAATTCCAGTGTTATCGTCTCCCATTTCCATTCTGGTACTGGTAATGGTTGTAATAGGTCGGTTGCATGCTGGTGCTCGACCTTAACCTGCTGACAATGTTGGCACCTAGCCAAGTATTCTTCTATTTTGCATTTCATACTAGGCCAGAAAAATAGTTTTCTAAGTGTTGTTATTGTTTTCTGGTAACCTGGGTGGCCAGAATATGATTTCTTATGCTCTTCATCCAAAATTGTTAATTTCAATTCTGCTGAATCTGGTATGTAAAGTCTGTTTTTAAGTCATAATAGTCCTTTCTTGTCGATGCTTAGATCTAGTTTGTCAGAGTTGGCAGTACTGTTTTGTAATTCTGTCATTATCTTAGTGTAATTTTCATCGTTAATACCTCTCGCCCTTATTATTTGTTCCAGATTACTTTCTTCGCTGCTGATGTTTATCTTAAATAACCCATGGACTCTTCTGCTTAAAGCGTCTGCTACTTTATTTTCCTTACACTTGATATGTCTGACCTCGATGTTGAATTCACTCAAGAAGGCTAGCCACCTTGCTTGTCTTGCATTAAGATCTGGTTGGTTAAACAGATATTTCAACCCACTATTATC
>WSFP011512213.1:0-13020 GCA_009831015.1 Picea engelmannii | reverse complement strand
TGGTAGATGTTATGTTTTTTAAGTGACATTAAGGAAATAAAGTAACTTTAGATTAATAATTTACTTATACATTATTAAATTTACTTTTTATCTTAAAGTGAAAATAAAAGGGGAATAAGGGTCATATTTGATTAGTCAAAAGGGGAAAGTTTGAGAAGGAATGGAAGAAAGATAAAAGGAGGGGTATAGGTTCAGTTTAGATTATGATTTTGATCTGTAATTTTGGAGTGTTATTGGAGCCATTGTTTCATTAGGTTTTAGAAAAACCCTTCCACCAATATAGTTTAGTTTTAGTGGTGCAATATCCACCCTAGCTATACACGAAGGAGGATTCATCTAGGATCTTCATTGGAGTTTCAATTTGGGTTGGTTTTCAACTAGAGGTATATCGTCTTGCATAAAAAACTTGAGGGTATTGAAGTGTTCATGAGGTGCACAGAGTTTTCGAGGGATGGATATGTTTCTGCAGGTCTACAGTTGGAGCTTCGTGTGATGAGTATACGGGGTCTTGTGAGGCCCCACTTTTTTTCCATCTCCATCTTGTGAGGCATTGCCGGTTATCCAACTTCATCCCACGAGGACCTCTACTTCATTTATTGGTCATGATATGACTATCGAACATATGAATACCCTGAATGTTCCTTATATGCAGGTGGTATCCACCCCTCCCATAGGTTATTTTGCAACATCGTGTTCCATGTGTTCAATTGTTGCTGAGAAGGAGCCTCTCACTAAATGTTCAACTTATTTAGAATTATATCCGATAATTGACACGGTGAACCCTTCAATGGGGTTTTTGGAGCCTAATCTTCCTCTCATTACCCCTATTGATTCCCTTGACATGTATTCCTTCAAGAGCATTGTTATTCCTTCTCATGAAGACCTCTTGGAAGCCATGGTAGAGGGTTTTTAGCATAGTTCTTTTGTTGTGTCAAGTTCATTAAAAAATGAAACATATGACAATGAGCATAGTTATTTTATTATGTCAAGATCATTAAAAAATGAAACAAATGACTACGAGGATATTTATTTTCATGTGTCAAGATTGTTAAAAAATGAAACAGACGATCATGTGCATAGTTCATTTTATGTGTCAAGCTTGTTAAAAAATGAAACAAATAGCCACGAGCATAGTTATTTTCCCATTTCAAGCTCGTTAAAAAATTAAATCGATGACTATGAGCGTAGTTCTTTTCATGTGTCAAGCTCGTTAAAAAATGAAATAGACACCCCTCCAATTAAGTCAAGCCTTCCACTAGATCTCGTACTTAAACCTTCATTTCATCCACCTGTGTCATTTGATCCTCTTTATTCCTCCCTCTCTTGTGAAACTATTCCTATTAGTATCCAGGAGTCATTTGGGGTGAAAAAGAAGAATCGACGGATGAAACAAAGCTTGGGGGGTGTTATCACTATAATAATTTCTTGGAATCCAAGTCTTGAGATTTGGAGGAACGCTAAATCAGTATAGAGGAGTGTTATATTAGCAGGTGGGGTCATATCTGGAAGACATGGTTAAAATAGATAGAGACGTAGGAGTGATGGAACCCGACAGGCCATAGATCTTGAGCAGCCCAGATCGACGGTCAAGAGACATATTGGGCGAGGAAACAATGCAGAGGTTAAGCACTAGAGAGAGGGTAAGAGAAAATACTGTAGTTTCAACCCATAGACACATGGCACCTCTAGAAGCATATCAGGGAGAAAATAGGATGAGTGTGAAACCGCTTAACCATGCCCCGATGTCACGTGTTCTAATATCATTAAATCTGTCACATCTAAAGGTTGCATGTGGAGAGGGGAAAGTGATGGCCGGTCAAATGATCTCACGCCACTTGTTCAAGTACTTTTCGTCCGTGCAATGCCAGGTGAGCACCGCCAAATAAACAAATCAAAGGCTCATCATTCGAAATAGATTGGAAAAACGTGACAAACCGATGTACCTACAAGTACTCTTGTCAGTAGTTCACGATTGACACTCAATGACAATTATCATTCAAAACATGGGTTACATTACTCTGTTTTGGGCAATTAATGTTTTATTTCAGAATGGGGTAATCACAAGTCGAATCATTCAGCTAAGGAAGATAAGTTCATGATTTCTGCAAAACCAGGGAAAATGGATATGACAGGCCAAGTGGCCTCGAGTGAACTAGGATTTTCAACTAATATGACAAATTCATCATTCAAGAAGAGAGAGAAATTGGTTGCTCAAATCATAGCAACGAAATTTTATACAAAGCCTTCGAGAGAGATAGGAGTGGATGAAGAGGTCAAATTAAATCCCATCATGAAGGATTTAATCATCAACAGACACACGGGTGAATGCCATACACGAGCTATCAAGAGGAAATAGAGAAAGCGTCAGAAGACAAAGGTGAAATATGAGGTGGTCGAAAGCGTTGGGGAAAACCAACATGCATGGCTTGATAGGTTAAAAGAAGAAATTTCCAAGATGAAATAGATCAAAGGCTAAATTTAGTGTGTGTCACAGAATTTTGTAATAATATTGGCAAATGGCCTTCAAGGAAAAAACCTCAAATATGTCAGTTTTGTTTATAACGTCCCCTAGAAAATAGGAGTTTGGTCGTTGTATGTTACCATTTTGTAACCGACAACTATTTTTAGAACTTTGGGGAAGATGATTCGTTCTGAATCCCAGATGTAATCTACCTATATATACTATTACAAAGATAAATAAATGGTTGGACGGACCAAAGAGGGACATTCCCTCGTAGCAGGAAGACTTTGTAAATCCATGGAGCTAAAGTGAATATATAATGCATAAGTGTTTTGAACTGTTTATGAAAATATTCTAATGGTTGTGATATGAGTTTCATTTTCTCTCATAATGTGTATTTCTTGTGTCTTTGAAATCCCATTTACATTTTCCTCTTTTAAATTGGAGAGTTAAGAGTCCAGAATTCATCTTATGATGCTCTTGACTTAGCAATTTAAATGATAAAATTATCCTCTTAACTAATTCAGAATTCATTTCAATATTCTCTGATGTAGTTATTTGTTTCCCTTTTCCTCTTTCACCATGCATATTTCAGTTTTAAAAACTCAGACTCATTGCCTCATTTATCCTTTCTCCTCTAGATAGTTCTAATGGTCTGACATTGCTTTATTCATTTTCGACTCCATAGCCCCAAATGTCACCCCCTTTCCTTCGCCAACAACTGTATAAAACCACCAAACAAACCCAATCTTGCCACTGATTATCAAAGAAAAACCTAGTGACGCGAGAGAGCCCTCTATGAGTTGAGAAGGCTAGTGCCCAACTCTAAAGTAGGTTGAAACAATTACCTCTATCCTTTTTCTATTCAGCCGGACAAAATTTACAGAGTGTTAACATTCTGGCGTCGTTGCTGGGGATGAAATTGAAATTTTTTCCTTTGGAAAGAACGACATGGTTGAGTTCCAAGGTTTGAGAACAACAACCACTTAGGCACATATTGGATGTATTCCTGCTCTGGTGACTCCACACATCAAAAAATCAGTTTGAAGGTGATTCCACTGGTAGAAGAATCCAAAAATTTAAATTTTCACCGGCGACTCCACTGTCCAAAGATTCAGTAGCATAAGGATTTTATTGATGACTCCACTACTTCAAGATGGATTACAAATCTACAAGTTATGATCCAATGAATCGCTCTCATATTCCTGGCTTTCCAAATCGTATTCCTCACATAGATTGGCAAAAATATTTTCCTAAATTCGAAGATGGGAAAGGAAATGATGTTGTCTTGCACTTGATTAGATTTCACATGCACATATGTAAGATGGGGGATTAAATTTCATGAGGATTGTTTGATGAAAATGTTTATGGATACTTTAGAGGGGAAAGAAATATTATGGTATGAAGGTTTGAAACCAGGAAGCTTATACTCTCTTTAATATTCCCATATAACATTATTTAAGCATTATGGAGAGTCTAATCCTTCATCCTTGGTGTTTGAAGATTGTTGTGAATTTTGTGAACATTTCATTAAGTACCTTGAAAATGTTTTTGGTGATGAAGTGTGTATGAATGATGATATCATAGAAGCCTTTTATGAATATTCATCCTAAAAAAAAATAGTATCCCCTCCTTTGGTTGAAGATGAATCTGATCAAGAAATTGTTGCTAAAAGTCATTTTCCTTCTCGTGAGCTTGATGAAGATATTCAACAATACTTCCAGCAAGACAAAGTGATTCAAAGTTGTCTTTATTCCCCTGTGAATGATGTGGTTGTTCAAATTCTAAGTGTCCTAGACATGGATGAGGATTTCGAAACTGCATCTATGGAAACTTCAATAAGTGAACAAACAAATTACATAGGGTTTCAAGAAAGCAACAAAACAACATATGCCATTTTTCAATGAGAAATACAAAAATATAATGAAGAGGCGGTGGTTTTGTTTGATTCATTTAAAAATCATGGTTTTGAAAATGCATCCATGGGAACTCTGGACTGTGAAATAGTACACGATGTTCTCTTTTCACATTTGCAAGAATATTATGAAAATAAAATTATTTCCATTCATTCATTTGAAAGGAAAAATGATAATACTGAAGAAAATTTCCAGAAGATTAATGAAACCAAATCAGAACCATTTGATGAACAAGAGGATAAGCATGATGCACATAGTATGGATATCATATTTAAAGTTTTTCAAGGATGTATGAAAGTTGTTGTTGATATGCATGGGATATTAGACAAATCTATTGCTGGCATTTCATTTGAAAGTGCTCCCATAACTGAAGAAATAGAGCAAGAGCAACAAACACTTATGAAAGAGGCTTGTCTTTCTATTTTTTCTCATCAAGAAGAAATGATTTTTCATGATTTTCAAGATCCTATGGCCATCCTATTACAGTCTGCAGTGAAGGAGGAGTTTGTTTCATTCATAAGCTTAGGTTTTGGATTCAACTTCTTCTTTCATCTACCATATTTTACATTTGACTGCCTACTTAAGAAAGATGTGAGTGGAGAAAAATCGGGAATCCAATTGCTTGATTGGTTACATTGGCACTTTAGAATCACTTGATTGAGTATTCATTTCATCATTTTTAGAGTAGGTAAGTGCAAATAAGCTTGTTGGTCAAGCATTTTTTGGATTTCCGGTAGTGTATACAGTCATATTTACAGTGGTACATTCAGTAGCCAGTGGATAGTAGTGTGTAGAGTTTGTTTTTCAATAGACACTGGTGATAGGTAGGAGCATGGTACATAAACTTGTGTTGGGAGCAACCTAATGGATCCAACACTTGGTCTAGAATTTATTTTCTACCTCACAGGGAGGGTAACATCCCCAGTTGAAGCCTATTCTATCACTATAATAATTTATTGGAATCCAAGTCTTGAGATTTGGCGGAATGCTAAATCAATACAAAGCAGTGTTAGATTAGCGGGTGGGCTCATATCTGGTAGACATGGTTAAAATAGATGCATATGTAGGAGTGATGAGACCCAGTGGGCCATAGATCTTGAGTAACCCAGATCGATGGTCAAGAGACATATCAAGTGGGGAAACAAAGTGGAGGTTAAGCACTATAGAGCGGACTGGGGAAAATACCGTGGTTTCAACCCATATACACATGGCACCTCCAGAAGCATATTGGGGAGAAAAGCGGGTGAGCATGAAACCGCTCAACCACACCCCGATGTCACGTGTTCTAATATCATTAAATCTTTCAAATCTAAAGGTCACATGTGGAGAGGGGAAAGTGACAACCATTCAAATCATGTCATGCCACTTGTTCAAGTACTTTTCGTCCGTGCAATTCCATGTGAGTGCCGCCAGATAACCAACTTGAAGGCTCATCATTTGAAATAGATTGGAAAAACGTGATAAACCGATGTACCAACAAGTAATCTTGTTAGTAGTTCATGATTGGCACTCAATGGCGATTATCATTCAAAACATGGGTTACATTAATCTGTTTTGGGAAATTAACGTTCTATTAAAAAACGGGGTAATCACAGGTCAAATAATTAAGCTATGGAAGATAAGTTCATGCTTTCTGCAAAACCGGGGAAAATAAATAGGCTAGACCAAGTGGCCTCCAGTGAACTAGGATCTTCAACTAATATGACAAATTCATCATTGAAGAAGAGACAAAAATTGGTTGCTCGAATCTTAGCAACGAAAGTTTATACAAAGCCTTTGGGAGAGCCAGGAGTAGATGAAGAGGTCATATTAAATCCCATCATGAAGGATTTAATCAACAACGGATACGCAGGTGAGCACCATACATGAGTTTTCAAGAGGAAATAGAGCAAACATTAGAAGACATAGGTAAACACTAAGGTGTTCGAAAGCATTGGGGAAAACCTACCTACATGTCTTGATATGTTAAAAGAAGAAATTTCCAAGATGAAATAGATTGCAGGCTAAATTTAGTGTGTGTCGGATAATTGTGTAATAATATTGAAAAAAGGCCTTCAAGGAAAAAACCTCAAATATGTCGGTTTTGTTTATAACGTCCCCTAGAAAATAAGAGTTTGGTTGCTATACGTTACCCTTTTGTAACCGAAAACTATTTTTGGAACTTTGGGGAAGATGTTTCGTTTTGAATCCCGGATGTAATCTACCTATATATACTATTACAAATATAAATAAATGGTTCGACGGACCGAAGAGGGGCCTTCCCTCGTAGAAGGAAGACTTTGTAAATCCATGGAAATAAAGTGAATATACAATGTTGAAGCATTTTGAACTATTTATGAAAATATTCTAATGGCTATGATATGAGTTCTGTTTTCTCTCCTAGTGAGTATTTCTTGTGTCTTTGAAATCCAATTTACATTTTCCTCTTTTAAATTGGAGAGTTAAGAGTTCGAAATTCATCTTATGCCGCTCTCGACTTAGAAATTTAAATGATGCAATCCTCCTCTTAACTAATTCATAATTCATTTCAATATGCTCTGATGTAGTTATTTGTTTCCCTTTTCTTCTTTCACCATGCATATTTCAGTTTTAAAAAATTAGACTCAATGCCTCATTTAGCCTTTCTCCTCTAGATAATTCTAATGGCCTGCCATTTTTTTATTCATTTTCAACTCCATAGCCCCAAATGTCACCCCCTTTCCTTCGACAACAACTATATAAAACCCCCAAAGAAACCAAATCTAGCCATTGATTATCAAAGAAATACTTAGTGACACGAGAGAGCCCTCTCTGAGTTGAGAAGGCTAGTTCTCAGCTCTAATGTAGGTTAAAACAATTACCTTTGTCATTTGTCTATTCAGTTGGAAAAAATTTACAAAGTGCTAATAGGGGGCATGTCCCCAACCTCTAGACATCATGATGGAGTTAAGAGACTAACTTATTTCGATCATGTTTGGGGAAAATTACCAAAATGTGGACATCGTATTGGGAATAAAAACCGCTAATGGATATCACTCGAGAATAGTTTCATCCTCTGTTTCAAGCAAGTGTAAAATTGAAACCAATCCCAATCACAATTTTTTTTATTATTTCAAGATCCTTAAAAAATGAAACCAATCCTTAGAACAATTTATGTTTAGTTTCAAGCTCAAGTAAAAATGAAACCGACCCTGAGCATAGTTTTATTCTCTGATGTTTCAATCTCTTGTAAAAATGAAACCAACCCCCTTTATTCTCCGTTTCAAGCTTGTGTAAAAAGTAAACCGACCCTGAGCACAATTTATTCTTTGTTTCAAGATCATGTAAAAAAAAAACCAACCCCAACACAGTTCTCTTTCTGTGTCAAGCACGTTATCAAATTAAACCAACAATCAAGTATATTTTTATCACTTTTTCAGGCTTGTTAAAACAATATGAAAAAGGAACTCTTCGGAGTAAAATCGATTATAATTTTACCACTTTTTTGGGCTCGTAAAAACTATATGAAAAATGAACTATTTGGAGTTTCCTTTAAGCTCTTTTCATACTCCATAAACATGAAAATGTTTCTGAGTGATCTTATTTCCTTTCACGCTTGTTAAAATGATTTGAAAGGGCATCTGTTCAATGTATTTTTAACGCTTTTTCGAACTGGATGGACTAATTACAAAAACATAATACTCTAGTCAACCTTGGCTAGAAGAGTTCTCCCTTGTATTTTTTTATACTATTTTGGGATCGAGGGACTAATTTATGAAATAGAACACCCTTGGAGACTTCTTTAATACATTTTCATATCTATAAACATGAAAATACCATCAAGTTTCCCTTCTTTAGGCTCGTAAAATTATACATTGAAGGACCCATATGGGATATATTGGATTGAACCGCTCCTTCTTCAAGTTCGTTAAACATGATATGAGGGACTTATGAAAGATGAGTTATATTGAGCATTTGTTATACTCCTCAATATCGTTTAAAAATAATGAGTTACTCGTCATTCATAGTGGGGGGGACTTCGAAGGAAATGGGTTAGTTTTTTGGAAATCATTATGGTAGTTGTTTGTTGTCTCCCTTGAACATGGAACATGTTTTCATCTTGTCTTATAGTTGGGTAATCTTCTTTTCTTTTAGTCATACCAATCACATGAGTTATCCCTAATCCTTCATTCAAAGAGTTCCCCGGTGATATTTGCACTATGTTTTGGTCCTTATCTTCTTGATTAAATGTTGTGAAGTCACTTGTCATGCCTCACAATGTTCAAGGGAAGTTTCACTTCAAACCAACCACTCTGTAGTATTACCAAAATTCATCCTTGTGTCAGTTTATACTCATTTTATCTATCATATTACAACACTTTTCTTGTGTGAGTTTCATGTTGATGATGGGGGATACATCATGGCTCTCCTTCGATGAGTCTGTTCCTATAGACTTCAACACATTATACAAGAATTAGACTTAGAAACCAGTTAGCACCTTGGAACCTGCATGCCTCAATGGTAGGTCTCCTTACCTTCAAAAATAGGTTTACATCATTGGCCTTTGATCGAATGATCCCACAAATTTTTTACTTCAGCTCATTTTTCACATTCGTTGGAATGTACTAGGGTACCTTGGGAGTAATTTTGATCATTGGTAATTTACCTCGCACTTATTAATGATATGAATCAATGACTGATAATCAAGTGGTTTCTACCATGCTCAACATCAATACATCTATTCACATGGCTATATTTGTATCATTGTAGGATCAATAGGAAGACCCTGGGAATTCCTCAGACACCTAGGCTACGATGAAGACTATTTGAGCACTTATAAGATTAATATTATAGTATTGTCATCATGATGGAAATATCATTGATGTATATGTTGTCACATAGATCAAATTTGTATTGGTTTTTGGCTATGTTTTTACATACCATAGCTCCACTATGTATTATTTTGTGGCTACGACCTGATTGCATCATGAAAGGTATGGATCCACATTATATTTTGGTGGCCATATCCTTAGTTGGTACTTTCATGGATCCATAGTGTATTGGTTGGCGGCCATGCTTTGATTCAAGTGTATTCTGAGCATGGGTATTGTTGATTTGAGAAAAAGGAACAAATATCCTCCTTATTACCATGGTTTATGATATATTCTTGATTGAATTTTCTATTAATTAGAAATAATTAGGAAAGAAAATGATTAAAAAGTCTTCTAGAAATGTTATTGAGTAAAATTAGATAATTTCTAAATTTCGGTTTGAATTGTTTGATTTTATTGCATAAATGGAAAATTATTGTTAAACGCAAGATAGTTAAGAAGATTATGAATATGCATAGACTATTGGAGGTCGAAAAAATAAGGAGCAAAGCAGTTTTGAGGAAGATTGAATATCTATTTTGTAATCTTTATAAATAGTAAAATCAATCCTGAGGATCTCTCGATCCTCAGGATAGATTAATTTACCCATATCATTGTAATATATAGAGGGTAATGAACCATAGAGAGACACCCGTGACCCAAGAAATTCAATCAAACATTCAGACCTTTGAATTACTCTGTATAAGCAGTCTATTGTAAATGTCTTACTAGTTATGGAGTTAATGGAAGCCTTGAGCATTTTAATCATCTTTGCATACTGAGTTTTTAACAACAGTACCTTCTAAAGACCATGGGCCCAGTCAGAAGGAGTTACTGTTTCATTTGTAATCGTATCAATTCTATTTCAGTTTTGTGATTTAAATTCCCTTGCAACAGTTAAGATAAATTAGTGAGTCTGTTGATGCTTCTATAAATTAGTTATGATGTTCAATTACAGAAGATAGATTTTTCATTTAAATATTGTCGATTGTTGTTCCATTTCCAGTTACTGCTATTTTATTTCCTTTCATTTCCACATAGGATGTTCTTTTTATCAAATTCGCATTTGTTGTTCCTTTTGCTTAAATTCAAATTTGTTGTTCTTTCTCAATTTTACAGTACTTAGTTGTTATTTTCCAACAGGTTAGATAATCATTGATACATTGATTTATTGAGTGTTTTCATAGATTAAATTACTATTTCTTAGCTAGATGAATTCAACAAATTGATTAATTCCTTTGATGCACAATGTGTTATTGATCACATTACAATTCTGTTGAGTGAGTTATTAGTTTTAGTTTCATATTTTTTCATAAATAAGTTTGATTATTATAGTAATTTAGATAGACTTATATTTTCGTAAACGAAATTATCTACATGATTAAACCTTTACAACTATCTTCATAGACTTTGCTGACATTCTTGAAAGAGAATACGAATCCTCGGTTGATAAATTAATGCCAGACTAAGGTTTTTTTTAGGACATCTTTAGAGCCCAACATGTATGTCTACCTCAAGGATGATACATATATATTGTTTGATGGTTATTTCCATATTTCGCACGACTCTCCAATTCCAACACCCTTTGCACACATATTTCTAAAGTGTTTTAGTCATCATCATTTCTTTTGATCTCACACTTTAGGGGGCATATTTTGCACACATATTTGTCACACTTAAGTGAGGGAGTGTTTTCCATGATCCCTATACATTTTGGGGGAGAAATTTATCATATGAAGGTAAAAATACTATGTGCACATGAATTATTCATTTTTATTGAAAAAATAAATTAATTTAGTGTGAGAATTTACCTCACATCGATTTTCCTAATCTCAAGGATAAGTTGAGACTCTCATGGATGGTTGATATATTTTCTCAATCCAATATCCTAATTTTATGGATCTTAAGATATATTTCCTCCCTAAAATCCTTGAGATATATTTTCTCCCTAAAAATATTGGAGTCACAATTTAATGGATCTATTGAGTGCTCTTATCCTTGGATTGTTGAGTTAGTTATCAAATGGAAAATGATTTATATTCATTATGTGAGAGATTAGGGGGATGTAACTTGGGAATACCATACCTCTAATATTGTGACATTCAAGAGAGAGGGGTAGTTCATATCATAATACCTATCTTCTGGTAATGCACAAAGGGGATGGAAAAAGGAGATATTGGAGGAATTGTTACTGCATCATCATTGAGGTTGTAAATATTCCATTTATTTCCATTTTAAATAAAAAACTTGTCATATTTCTCTTAATTTCTACATTTTTCATTTCATGAATGTTTATCTTTGTATTTTTAAGTCCAAAACCGACTTTCGTCTAATGATATATAGTAAAAGAAGAGGATTAGCTTGTCTCTTGCGGGAAGGATAATTCCATGCTAGGATCTTGGATATCAAGTTGAACAGTTGGAGAAGCAAAGGAAACCTACAATAAAGAGGTAGTCCATCTACCTTTTCCTCTCTCTCTCTCTCTCTCTCTCTCTCTCTCTCTCTCTCTCTCTCCCTCTCTTTCTCTCTTAATTTCATTAATGAACACATAGATTAGTCTTAAGAGGAAATTAGTGTCCATTTGTTTCCTTCTATCTTGGATCAAATGAAAACAAATCCGAGGGGGGTTTCAGTTGTCCGCATGGGGAAATTTACCACAATCAATTTGATCTATAAATTTTTGTGGATATTCCACTAGAATAGTTAGTCACAATAGATTTGATAAATAAAATTGAAATCTACACTATGACGGTTAAATTCCTTTACATTCCAAAATATGTAGTTGTTTATTTTCTACTTATGCATGAAATATATAAAATAAAGAAAATAAAGAAAAATAAAATACAATCACACACCATCCACAAAATAACAAAAGTATTTTCTTTAGGAAACCCTTACGGAAGAAAACCCATCTAGAAGGTGAGGCTTCTATACTCTCTTTTCTTTGGTATGGAAATAATGAAAATTAAAAGGAGAAGGAACTTTGTATGGATTTACCTAAGACCTGTGGCCTATTAGTATACTACAAAACATTATCCTCCTATGTTATTATTTCTAATTTCCCACTGCTATTTGTTCTTCTCTACTATGGAACAAAATACAATATCATAGAATGGAACCCCTTCTCTTCCTAGTGGTCTGGTATTTAACATAGCTCAATAGCCATGTAGGGTTATCATTTTGACTTCCTCAACCTTTAATTGTGATAAGGTTTTGGGCGTTCTATAATATTCTTGAAAGTATTCGTGTGGCTATCCCCATATGCATGAGTAAGTGGGGTCGATATGGCATCCTCTTGTACATTGGTGGTCAACATAATAGGTCAACTTGTGGGAGGCATAAAGTTTCATATGAGCTCTGATTGAAATATGATCTACACCATTGGAAATGTTCCATAGTGTATAACACCATCAAGGGTGTGGGCACAATTTGCATACACCGAAACCCCCAAAAAATCCATTTAATGCCTCAAAATGGATATGGAAGGTTCCAGACCATAATTTTCCAAACTAAGACCTACCACTAAAATGACCCTACAAGATGATTCCTCGAATTTTTCCACTATAAAAGCATCAATATATATGAAAAATAATATAAATATCCAATCCAGATCATCCTCTATTGTGGAATATGTTGAAACTGTCTATTTGTGTGATCTCTAGGAGACAACTGTTGTGTTACAGGTATGAAATAACTGAGAGGGGGGGGGTGAATCAGTTATTGTAAATTATTAACAATTTCTCTCAATTTTATCTTCGAATCATTAATCTTAATGGCAGCAAGTCTTTACTGTGAAAACCAGTGTTATAAACAT
>WSFP011512212.1:0-13020 GCA_009831015.1 Picea engelmannii | reverse complement strand
GATTCCTCTTTTTAAATCATTAATCACCTCTCTACATGGTTGTGCTCCTTGGAATCAGAATCTTGTTAACTCTTGAGGATGTGGTGACTCTAAATACACAGTAAATAAATGTTACCATCTTCTTTTTGAGGCCTACCATTCCTATCATTGTTCTGGTATATGGAAATCCATTTGGAATAGCAACGATATGCCAAAAATTAATATCTTCAGTTGGTTATTAGTTCAAAGAAAAATTCTCACTTCAAATAACTTAAAAAGCATGGTATAGTTTCCCCCTCTTGCTTTGTGTTATGCCTTAATAATTATGAATATATCCAACACTTGTTTGTAGAATACCAACATGCAAAAGAAATCTAGTCTCATGCTCTTGGTGGGCTATTGCACGGATTTGATTGGCCATAGACATGTTCTGATTATTTCAATCAATGGTGGAAGAGACATAGAGGGAGATTCAAGTAGAAATCTTTATTCAAATGGATCTAGGAATCCCTACCAAAATATATGTGCCAGAGTATATGTATACCACAAAAAAAAACATCTTTAATGATGAGGTGATGTGACCAAGTCCAGCTATGACAAGAGATTTCTCGTTACTTTCAAATTATATGCAATTTTGCCTCAATTGGCAGGTTTAAAATATTGATGCTTATGAAGAGGAATGGATGAACCAATTCAAGTTGGGAATCAATTCCTCTCCCTTTAAAAGAGTTGTCATCCCTGCACCCAAAATGGGAAATTAGGATCCCTAGTGATGAATTCAGGAATGTATATCACTTCAACAAACCAACATTCAATTTTTCGATGGTGCTTCATGAAAAAAACATGGGGCAAAAAGTGCGGCCGGGTGGGGGGGGATTATATGAAAACCCAGAGGAAATATTGTTGCTTACTTTGCTTGCAAATTAGGAAATGTTTCAAACAACATAGCATAGGCCTATGCCCTTTTGGAAGGCATTAGAATTGCAAAAGAAACACGAATACAAAAATTAACAATCCTTGACGATTCTATGTTGGTGGTCAAGGTGATTATAAAAAGATCCATCACCGGGAGAAATATATTCACAACGTATTGTATCGATCCCTTTCCCTCCTTAAGGAATTTGAAGAATTCTTCTTATTCCACATCAAGAGAGAGCTTAACTTTGGCATTGATAGGTGGGCTAAAGTTGGTTCAAGGATAGAGGAAGGTGAAATAATTTTTAATGGAGTTAAAGGGAGTCTTCCCATCCTGTAAGCAAATGTAGTAATCAACAAATTAGAGTGACATTTGACAGGACAAAGAAACAAATGGGTTGTAGTTTACACATATGTCAGTCCATGGAATATACGGGTGCATTCATTTCTATGTGTGAAGGAAGTTTATCTTGCATGATAAATATCATTTTGAATCTCATTTTCCTCTATGGTGACATTGGTTGGTGTGGTGAGCAACTATTTGAACTTGGGGTGTTTGTGGGAACTTACAATAGGAGTTCAACAAAACTGGATGACTATTTATCAATTCCAAAATTGAATGGGATTTTGCTAAGGTTCTCCCTGGTCTCCAAGTTCTCTTCTACTTTTCCAGTGCACTTACTATTGCAATTCCTTGCCATTTTGCATGTTAATTTCAAAGATTCTTGTTTCCCCCCTATTTCTATCATTTTTAAGAATTGTTTTTCTTGTGGGTTGTGGTATGGTATACCGACTCATTCTCTTTTTGCCTCGACTATCAATATGGAAGGGGGGTTTGTTGGTTGATTACTTGGTTTTCATGAATACTCTTTCACCCTTGGCTCAATCATCAATGGAATCTGGGTTAATAGTGGGTTAATTTTTATGGGTCATGGTATGGTAGATTTGACTATCCTCTCCTTGCCTCTTGGTTTGGAAAGTGGGTATGTTGGTCGATTGCTTGGTTTTTTTGAAAACTCTTTCATAATTGGTTATATCATCACTGGAAGTTGGGTTAATGTTTGGTTGTGGATTGATAACCTAAACCATTTTCTCTATCTCAAAATGGACCCTTCTTGGAGCGATATTAAGTGCATTTTGCACGAGCATGAAGACACTGTTGAAGAAAATAGTGTGGCCCTTAGGCAAGTCATGACTAAAGTTGGTGTAATGGATTAAACCATTTCATCACTTCTTCATCACATTGACAATTTGGAGTTGGAATGTCAACACTTTAGGTCCTTGGTTATGCCACACCAATCCCAATCTACTTCAATTAACTAGAATTTAATGGTATCTCGCTTTGGAAACTCAGATGAAGAACAAAGAGGATGAGATGCAGTGCTTATGGAAGTAGAAGAAAATGCTCCAATCCATGATGGAGCACATGAGGTTCTAGAGAATGAACCTATCCATTGTTAGATGTTCTACAAATATGTCTTTTTGCTTGGTTAGTTTGTTAAAGTAATTTGCAGCAAGACTGCATGGATGTATAACAAGGAATTTACTATGTTTTGCAACATATAGCAGTAGAGGATACAATAGGCCTTGAGCCAATTTTTATAAAAAAAATTGATTTGTTGATTCACTTCAACACAACCCTTATATATATATATATATAATCTTCGGTTCCAGTTAAAAAAAAAAAGTATTCATGGTCTTGAATAGAGGGTGATTGTTCTTAGAGAAAATCCAAATAATAAAGATGTTGTTAAAACCTCAGTTAAAGAAAAGGATAATGAATTCAACTCATAAAATCAAAACTGAAGATATCAGGCTTGGAGCATATTCAAACTAAGGAATTGGCCGAGGCACAAAAAAAAAGATCAATTAGTGGATCAAGTTTCATAGTTACAACAACAAGATGTCAGATTGAGTTATATAATTGGAAAGTTAAAAGAAGAAAAAGAAGCAAGAAAATCATCCAACCTAGCTCAACAACCATCCACCGCATAAGTTGAAATCATAAAGGAAGATGTTTTAGCAAAAGGAGGAATTGAGATGGAGGAAATAGTGAGTTTGAAAAACAAAATTTTTGAACTTTCATAGGAACAGTTAAGTGTTGAAGCAAATACCAAATGGAATAATGTAGAAATTATGGAGATGAAATCACAAATGGAAGAAATAAATATAATAATTAATGATTGTCATAAACAATTCGCTAAAAGAGACAAAATTATTGCTGAAGGTACTGAGATATTTGAGGACCTAAAGAAGTCATTAAAAGAAGATGAAAAAAAGTTTATGGTTGGAGAAAACCGTGTAATTTGGGATCATATTATAATAATAATGGACAATCTCAGGGTTCATTTTGATGTCATACAACACATTGAAGCTTTATCATAATGGATATAAATTGAAATTAACAAAGCTTGGATGCAATTCAGAGATAAAGCACAAGTGACATAAGAAGTAATTATATTTTTCAATGGTAGAACTCAATCTTAGTTGATTGATATGGGTGTCAATGACAAAACCTCCATAACATTCTATCTAGCGAAGTTCATACGAAGAGAAGCTTGATATTGAAAACACAAAATAAGTGCAATTCAGTGAGTCAACATGGCTAGTGTTTAAGAGAAAGTTTAACTCTTCAATCAAATTGGGATTACCTTTCCCATGGATGAATGATAACCAATTTTACAACCTTGAGATATATAATGAGGAATTAAGTAAGCAAATAAATCAATATTGAATATTTACATGGTGTTACCAATCAACTTGATGTTCTCGAGATTGTCCTAGGCTCAAATAACAATGTCAAGGCATCTCAAATAAATGATTCAATTTATAATAAGATATTTAAGCCCTAGTTTTAACCTGATATTTCAATCAATGACCACCATAAATAAAAGAGGCATGATCCACTACAGCCTACATACATAGGGTTTGGTGCTCAAAAATTAAAAATTATGTCGGGTTTCCATGCCATGTCATGATATCCATGATCCTTGACCTTCCATATACTAGAAACGCTCCAACTCAACCCTTCAATTCCATTTGGAGGCTATAAATTGAGCCATATCCAATCCTATTCGACAATTCAACTTGGAGAGAAAATACACTCTGGAGAAATTTCACTTCGTATTGAGTCTGCATCCCTTTGTCCTTGAAAGTATAAACTTCTTGTGTTCATCCCCGAAGCTCTTCCTACTTTGTGATGGAGAACCTCATTGACTCTTATATATGAGATTGCCTTTGTGGAGGATTGAAGTGGCCGAGGCCCAGTTGGAGGAAATTAGTTTCTCGGTTCCGATATGTGTTGTTACAAAAGTTTGTCACCTATGTACTTCTGATGATTATTTTAATAGAAATACTCTTTTCTCGTCCAATTGATATCTTGCAAATATTTGAATTACTATTCCATGGGCGTATTTTTCATGTATGTTAATGGATTATGCTAATTGATATGCTGACATTATATATTATCACCATATGCTTGTGTATCTTGGTCGTTGAGCACAAGTTGCAGGCATAAATCTTTGGGTCGCGTGCTCGACGATGGTCTTCTTCGAACACCCAGACGAGGTAGGCTCTTAGCATTTTCTTGTTAGAATTTAATTTATATAGAATACTTGATATTAGAGTTGATTTCTCGGTGTCATTCTGTCTATTTTGGTTTAACCCTAGCCATAGAGAGATTTTCCTTGTAACAAAATTGGCGACTCAACCGAGGAAATCTCCTTTTTTTTAGTGAATTTGAGTGTTTTCCTTTCTTATTTGCTCTCTATTTTCTTGAGTTTCCTTGTCGCTTGTTGCTTGACAATGTGTATTTTTCCTTGCATATGAGTTTCTTGGCTTAACCCTTTCCCCGATAGTGTTTTTCTTGGTATACATGTGACAGACATGTACATACGTGAGTTTTCTGCCTTTAGGGTGTATATATGTGCTTTTTGCTCAAACAGTCGTGTACATCATCTCTTAAGTCTTGCTGGCTAAGTTTGGTGTTTGCTGGGTGAGTTTTTCAGGTTGTTGAGTCTTCTTAGGTCCTTATTCTGACTATTAAATGCCTACAGAGTGATAGGAAGCATTATTATTATTCAATTTTGGGAAAACTCCTTTCTTGTCATCGGTTTCATTGGTTTTCCTTGCATATTGGTCTGAGAAGTCGCTTCTTGGTATCTTGCTTGGCTTGTGTCTTTTTGCTTGCAGTAGGGCCTACCTGTGAGGTTGTTATTCAATCCTTGCATTTTCTTTTCTTTATATCGAAAATACCAAAATATTTGCTTACTTGCATTGTACTTATGGCATTTTCACTTTTGATTACTTTGCGTTGATTTTGACACATTTGGAAAGATTGCACTTCATTGAAATTGTAGAGATTGCATTAGAAAAAAATGCATTTAGAAGCATGCCATCTCTTTGAAATTCAAGACTAGTACTTAACAATGTTTTTATATTTACTTCTTTTTATATGTTGAGTCGTAATACCATTAGTTTCATGACCACACCTCTTTTGTAATCATAAGCCATTAAAATTAACGTTGATTAATTAAAATTGATTAGAAATGATTTTATTTTTTAGGGTACACAAACAAGTATAGGACCTAGGGCCTTGGAATATGATTTTGTGAGTAAAATTCTCCAAGGCTATTAAACTCAAAATATGTGTCTGACCAGGGAGTGGTGAAACCCATTGTGTAATCGATGACGTCAAGAGGCTTCACTCACACCGGAGTTAAGCACAAGGTCACATGAAGTTGGTTATAGATATAACCCTCTAATACCTTCTTAGTGTCAGATATATTTTTGGGGTTCTATTCATATCCGAAGGACTTGCTAGTACCTTTACCTCTGAGGCGATGCTTTCGATATTTAGGGCTTTGTTACCTTGCCCATACAGTGGACCAGACTTGTGACTGCTCTCTTTAACATTGGTTATATCACAGTGACTCTAGTTGCTTGACATAGGTAGCCACATAGGTTACTTACAGGGATTATTCTATAGGTACCGTGAGTCAGATAAGGGTCGGACAACACACAACCTTTATGGAGGATTACCTCTTCAGGGGGATCTGAACGACTATGTTGTTAATCCCACAAGTGCCCTTATAACCTATTCTGATACCTCCTATTTATTAAAGGGAGTCTCAGGCCCCTCTTGGGTGAGGCATATCTACGCTAGTTCAAGAGGCCCCTTTCAACCATTATATCTTGTTTGTGTGCATTGGCCTTTTTAATTTATTTTGGTGTGCTCTATGATTATTAGTCGGCCTTAGGATTTGGTTTTATATCTCGAGTTTCGAGTCATCATGGAGCAAGACCAACCTCCTCACTGATCTCTTTGTTTGTTGAAGTTATCACCGCATCTTGATCCTTTACCGAAGTTGCCTTCTAAAAGGTGTAGAGTTAATAAGTGTGGTACATATATCTCCACCTCCCAGACTTGTGATAATCCAACTATGAGTACTCAGTCAAACATGAACGTCTTGGGAAGTCCTTCGACTCCCTTCTCTTCTATGATTAGTGGGATCCCCTCAACTCCCTCATCCTCAATGGTGTGGGTGTCATAGGTTCCCTCCTCTAGTGCTACCCAAACCATGATTTCTACTCTACCCATGGGAACACACCCTTTCATATATCTTTTTCGGTATGTGGAATCATGATTCTCAGTCAATACCTTCAGCCTCTAATCCATTTTCTTTTAGTATGCATATGACATTTTCTCATCCTCCATTTCAATGGCTAATGTGAATCCTAGTTTTGGGTCTAGGGGAAAGATGCCTCCTTATGTTGCTTTCTCATTTGGTGGAGGTCATATTCCCCAAGTGAATCCTATGGTTGGAGGTTGGAATCCTCCTTCCTTTGAGCCTAATCCTATCTTCAGTGCTTTGGGATGGAGTGCTCAAATGGGTGGAGAATTTACTTCCTATATTTCGTCCTTCATTCCTTCTTCCTCCACACCAATTTTGATGTATGAATTTATTATGGTTAATCCCCCTTCATCCTATGGTGTTCCATCGAGAGGGATTCAATTTCACGGTATGGGAAACCCACACCACAAAGTTCCTTCGTCTAGGGGCAACGTATATAATCCTTATCATGCCGCTTCCACATGCATGGTGCCCTTACAACCTTTCATGAATCATTTTGGAGGAGGATACTATCCTACCAGACAAGGCCATGGTATATACAAGAACCTTGGATGGTTTGCAATCCCTCAGCCCCAATCTTTCCCAGGAGCATGGGATTAAATGCCACAACTTTGACTCCCTTTTTGGCCATGCTTAATCTGTCAAATTTTTCGAAATTAATGAATGACCCCATGAATCACAATCCGCCATGGCCCCCCGTCCCCACCAAGCTTGCTTTATACATTTCAAAATTGAAGGGAAAAACTGGTGAGGACCTAGGTGATCATGTGACTACTTTTCATCTATGGTGCTCATCTAACTCCCTAAATGAATATTCTATTCATTTGAGGCTAGTTCAACACATTATCATTGGGGTCATTGCAAAATGGTACATTGAGCTAGCTGGGGGAACATATGGAACTTTCAATTAGAAGGTATTGGTTTTTCTCAATCAATTCCAATTACTGGTTTGTTACGATGCCAACATAGAATTTTTTTCTACCTTTCACCAAGACAAAGCCACACATATCTCTGATCATATCTAAGAGTGGTGCAGACATAAGAGGTTGATTAAAGCCTACATTCCTCCAGATTTTTTGTTGGAATAGTTCCTTAAGTATTTGTTGCCTTATATTTCGAAGGATGTCTCTACATCCGGAGTAACATCTGAGAAATAAGCCATCTTCAAATCCCAACAATTGGACCTTATATATGCTCAATCTGGGATGATTTATGAAACTCTCCCCGACACACCGTGGTCAAACTAAGATCCTATACAAAAGCCCGGGCCTCATGCTGATGACATCATAGGCTCCACAAATGCTAAGACTACATAATTGGTGATGAACCAGTTGAAATATTTGCTTATAATCCAACCTATAGCAAGACAATATTTGGCTTCGTCCTCCACCACAACCCAGTCGGAAGATGTGCATTTTGTACAATCGTCGTCTAACATGAATGATAACCAACAACTAGGAGGGACTAAGAAGAAAGGACAAGGTAATAATCATAAGGGTCAGAAAAATAATAATAAATCCAAGGATGACACTAATAATGGTAGATCAAATAATAATGTTGATGAGAGCAAGGAAGAGAAGCAAAAGGTGAAGTTTCCCTGTAAACTTTGTAAAGATGATCACCTTACCCACCTATGCCCCAAAATCGAGGAAGCCTCAAGGCTCTTATCCCAGTTGCCCACTGTGCTGACAAACACGTTTCCACATAATAAACATATGGCCTCAGGGACCTCAAACATCGAAAATGCATCAAGTGGGAGTCAAAACCCCTCAACACATGAAGGTAGTCATCTTTGTGTCAATATCATTAAGTCTACGAATGATGTAGCCACTTGATCTCCTGATTATGGTTCTTCATAGACTATTATAGGTCTAGAGTCTCCTCCTGCCCCAAAAACACCCTTGTAGATCAATAAGATGGAACCTTTGCCTCGTATTTCGAAAGGATTACTAAAGCACTCTGTCAACAATTGTAATGCCAGAGTCGCCCAAAAATATTCAATTGTCAAAGATTTGGGCCAAACCCCATGTGCGATGTCGACTTTGAAGATGCTCTAGATGTGTCCTTCACAGAGGGATGCCTTGTTATTTGTGTTAGGATCTCTAGACTCGTGTGGCTAAAAGTTTATCAAGTTTGATGTCACGTATGTTAAGCCTCACTTACCTTACCACGTGGCATTTCAAATCCATGTGGAGTACATGAAAATTACCATCAAACGTATTGTACTTGATGAAGGTGATGCAAAATGCATGACGTCCCTAACTTATTGGAAAGCCATTGGATCTCTGACCCTGTCTCAATCTATGACTATGTTGACCACATTTGATGGGCGTTCGTTTCAACTCCACGGGATCCTTCCCACTTGATCGGTCCAGTTAGGTGGAAATACTATGGAGATCGACATCGAGGTGGTTGATGCACCCCTCGACTACAATTTACTACTAGGGTGTAATTGGATTTATGCCATGACAACTGTCATTTCATCAGTTTTCTGCACTTTATGTTTTCCTCATGAAAGGAAGATAATGTTGATTGTTTAATTTTCCTTTTCACATGCTAGTCCTAGTGCATCATTTGGATCTTTGATCCCTGTGATTGATTCTCAGCAGGAAACTAAGGATTTTGGTGTCGGGTTGTATTCCTCTTCGATGGGTAGTTTTGATTTCATGGCACCAATTCACCATATTCTTGCCAATTCTAGTGAGTATTCATCATTGATGAGGTCCGTTCCTTTCTGTACTTTATATTTCAACATTTTTATACATATACATACCCTATCAGTTATACAAAAAACATATATGCAGTTTTCTCCACTACAGCCTACATACATAGGGTTTGGTGCTCAAAAATTAAAAATTATGTCGGGTTTCCAAGCCATGTCATGAGATCCATGATCCTCGACCTTCCATATACTAGAAACACTCCAACTCAGCCCTTAAATTTCATTTGGAGGCTATAAATTGAGCCATATCCAATCTTATTCGACAATTCAACTTGGAGAGCAAAGACACTCTAGAGAAATTTCACTTAGTATTGAGTCTGCATCCCTTTGTCCTTGAAAGTATAAACTTCTTTTGTTCATCCCCCAAGCTCTTCCTACTTTGTGATGGAGAACCTCATTGACTTCTATATATGAGATTTCCTTTGTGGAGGATTGAAGTGGTGGAGACCCAGTTGGAGGGAATTAGTTTCTTGGTTCTGATATGCGTTGTTACAAAATTTTGTCACCTATGTACTTCTACTGATTATTTTAATAGAAATACTCTTTTCTTGTCCAATTGATATCTTGCAAAAATTTGAATTACTATTCCATGGGCGTATTTTTCATGTATGTTAATGGATTATGCTAATTTATATGCTAAAATTATATATTATCACCATATGCTTATGTATCTTGGTTGTTGAGCACAAGTTGCAGGCATAAATCTTTGGGTCACATGCTCAACGATGGTCTTCTTCGAACGTCCGGACGAGGTAGGCTCTTAGCCTTTTCTTGTTAGCATTTAATTTATATAGAATACTTGATATTAGAGTTGATTTATCGGTGTCATTCTATTTGTTGTGGTTTAATCCTAGCCATAGAGAGATTTTCCTCGTAACAAAATCGGCGACTCCACTGAGGAAATCTCCTTTTTTTTTAGTGATTTTGAGTGTTTTTCTACTTGATTTGCTCTCTATTTTCCTAAGTTTCCTTGTTGCTTGTTGCTTGACAATTTGTATTTTTCCTTGAATATGAGTTTCTTGGCTTAACCCTTTCCCTGAAAGTGTTTTGCTTGGTATACATGTGACAGGCGCGTACATACGTGAGTTGTCTACCTTTAGGGAGCGTATATATGCGCTTGTTGATCAAACAGTCGTGTACATAATCTCTTAAGTATTGCTGGCTGAGTTTGGTGTTTGTTGGGTGAGTTTTTCAGGTTGTTGAGTCTTCTTGGGTCCTTATTCTGACTGTTAAGTGCCTACAGAGTGATAGGAAGCATTATTATTATTCAATTTTGGGAAAACTCCTTTCTTGTCATTGGTTTCATTAGTTTTCCTTGCCTATTGGTCTGAGTAGTCGCTTCTTGGTATCCTGCTTGGCTTGTGTATTTTTGCTTGCAGTAGGGCCTGCCTGTGAGGTTGTTACTCAGTCCTTGCATTTTCTTTTCTTTATATCGAAAATACCAAAATATTTTCTTACTTGCATTGTACTTATGTCATTTTCACTTTTGATTACTTTGCGTTGATTTTGACACATTTGGAAAGATTGCACTTCATTGAAATTGTAGAGATTGCTTTAGAAAAAATTGCATTTAGAAGCATGCTATCTCTTTGAAATTCAAGACTAGTACTTGATAATGCTTTTATATTTGCTTCTTTTTATATGCTGAGTCGTAATACCATTAGTTTCACGACCGCACCTCTTTTGTAATCATAAGCCATTAAAATTAATTTTGATTAATTAAAATTGATTAGAAATGATTTTATTTTTCAGGGTACACAAACAAGTATAGGACCTAGGGCCTTGGAATATGATTTTGTGAGTAAACTTCTCCAAGGCTATTAAACTCAACATATGTGTCAGACCAAGGAGTGGTGAAACCCATCGTGTAATCGATGACGTCAAGAGGCTCCGCTCACACTGGAGTTAAGCACGAGGTCACACGAAGTTGGTTACAGAGATAACCCTCTAATAACTTCCTAGCGTCAAATATATTTCTGGGGTTCTATTCGTATTCGGGGGACTTGCTAGTACCTTTACCTCTGTGAGAGGCAGTGCTTTCGAGATTTAGGGCTTTGTTACCTTGCCCATATAGTGGATCGGACTTGTGACTGCTCTCTTGCACATTGGTTATATCGCGGTGAGTCTAGTTGCTTGACATAGGTAGCCATATAGGTTACTTGCAAGGGTTATTCTACAGGTAACATGAGTCAGATAAGGGTCGAACAACACACAACCTTTATGGAGGATTACCTCTTCAGGGGGATTTGAACAACTATGTTGTTAATCCCATGAGGGCCCTTATAACTGATTCTGATACCTCCACTCTATTAAAGGGAGTCTCAGGCCCCTCTTGGGTGAGGCATACCTACTCTAGTTTGGGAGCCCCCTTTCAACCATTATATCTTGTTTGTGTGCATTGGCCTTTTTGATTTATTTTGGTGTGCTCTCTTATTATTAGTTAGCCTTAGGATTTAGTTTTATATCTCAAGTTCTGAGTCATCATGGAGCAAGACCAACCTCCTCACTGATCTCTTTGTCTGTTGAAGTTACCACCGCATCTTGTTCCTTTACTGAAGTTGCCTTCTAAAAGGCGTAGATTTAATAAGTGTGGTACATGTTAGCGATAAAAAATACACCGGTTTTTGAGAGTGTTTTTATCCCTCCATCTCTTTTAAAGACTCATTTTCCTTCTCAGCCTTTGAAAATCACTTTGTCTAAGATTGCTTTACCTCTAGGGTTTTCAACTGCAATGTAAAAAACACAAATAAATATCATTCCATAGCTTTCGTCTTTTATATTTTGAAATAAAATGTATATGTTTATTTCAAAAACATTCCTAAAAGCAAAGATGGTGTGTACGCGTGTAATCTAATATTAAGATATCCTTAGCTATCCTAGCGTACCCAACCATGAGTCATTCCACGAGATAAGCCAAAAGTTAATTCATAACTCGACACACAAGGCATAATACAAAGTGCCGAGTTTTCTCTTCTCCATCTGTCATCAATGTTTATGCTACCTCTCGGCATAGATAAAAATAGAGATACTTAACTCCCGTAAAATAAGGGAAATATCCCCTGCATGTTTTGTGTTGAATTTGTTTCAGGAACGCCGAGGTCACTTACTCAGATCGCAGGGGATTTATTTTGTAAGACATCCAAGCTCGACATCTTGCAGGTGGCCCAAGGAGGGGTTTTTACAGGGATTATTCAAGACCTGTCACGTATAAGGACGGCTTTGGACCAAGGCGTGGGAGCTTAATACGTGGTGAAGGAAGATCTGTAAAGTCTCGAAGGCACTCGTTTTCACCTGCTGAAGATACATATAGCGGGTGATTTGAGAGATATTTGCAGCACGACAGTATGAGGCATGATTCATATGCATATGATGTTGTCAGCCATGGAACAAAACGTCCATATACGACATTGGATGAAAGCCCTAGATATGCTGGATCTGGAAACAGAGGAAATGCTCAAACCCGTTACAATTATTCTGATGTTATTACCCTCTCAGTGTGTTGGTTTTTATCAAGATCTGGTTTCGATCTCTAAAAGTGGCATTACTAGAAGGATGCTAGTAATATATTTCACTCGATCAAGACTTTAAGTCAAAATGATGGAACATCGCGATATGCATCGAGTGAAGGTGAATCTAGTCCCCATGCTGTTGGGCTTACCTTAGAAGCACTTGCTGGGGTCATGGCATTGGCAGAATCTAAGATTGAATGCTCCAACATTGGATTGGTCAAGAATGATATAATCAAATTGTTTGATAACCTTGAAAGTTATG
>WSFP011512207.1:0-13021 GCA_009831015.1 Picea engelmannii | reverse complement strand
CCAAGGTATTTCATTTCAAATTTTGTGGCAAGTCTCTTTTTACATTCAACGATGAGATTTTCTTCTCTAGTTAAGAATAAGTCATTCACATATAGTAGTAATATTGTTGGTTCATTATCCATAATTTTTAAGTAGATATTTGAGTCTGCTTTACTCTTGGTAAATCCTAAGCTCGTCAAGAAACTATCTATACAGCCATACCAAGCTTTGGGAGCTTGCTTCAATCCGTATAAGGCTTTCTTCAATCTGCAGACATGAGACTTCCTGTCTTCAACCTCAAATCCTTATGGTTGCTCTATATACACTTCCTCTTCGATAACACCATTTAGGAACTATGTCTTCACATCCATCTGGTGCATCTTCAATTTCATCTTAGCTGCAAGAGATATGATGGTTCTGATCGAAGTGTATCTAGCCACAGGAGTGAATGTCTCTTCATAGGCAATGCCTTCCTTCTGGGAAAATCCATGAGCAACAAATCTTGCTTTATATTTCTCAATACCCATCAACAACATGTTTCATTTTGAAGAGCCATTTTGATGATACCACATCCTTACTTTTTAATCTGGAAACTATTTCCCATAAATCATTCTTTATTATGGATTGGCATTCCTCTATCATGGAATCTACCCATTCCTTCTTTTGAATGGCTTCTTCGAAGCATGTAGGTTCTTCATCAAGTAGATTGAACATCAAAGCCATGTAACTGGAGAATGGCTTTGGTCTTTTCACTTGTCTCGAGGTTCCTTCTGGAACACCATACTTCTCCCCATATTGAATAAGCTCTCTTTCCCAAGCAAGCTTTCTTTTATGGGAGAAGGTCATTTGAGGAGGTTCTTGAACTTATGTTATATCATAGTCTTCAGGAGTCTCCTCATCAGGGGAAGTTACGACTTCCCTTACTAGTTCTACAGCCCTGGGAACTTCCTTCATGGATTCTGCAACCCTAGGATTTACAGGTTCCTCTTCATATACTTCTTCAAGCTAGCATATTCTTGATTTATTAAGTGTTTCTTCTTCATCAAAGGTCACATCCCTGCTTATTTCAATGTGGAGGTGACTAGGTATGTAGTTTCTGAAGGCCTTAGAGACCTCACAGTATCCCACAAATATTCCCTTCTTTCTAGAGGGTTCCAGCTTGTTTCTTTTCTCTTTTGGTATATGAGTAAACACTGGATAGCCAAATATTTTGAGATGTCTTACCTCTATCTTCTTTTCGGTGAACATCTCTTTCAGGGTCTTCAACCCAAGTGCACTATGGGATAATCAGTTTTGCACATAAACAGTTTCCATTGTTGCTTCTTCCCATAAGAACATAGGAATATCTTGATCATGGATCATAGTCTTCACAGCTTCTAGTATGGTTCTGTTCTTCCATTCAGCTACACCATTTTTTTGTGGATATTGATCCCAACATATTTGCAGAAGTTCACGAGCTCTTCTGAGGTATATTCTACTCCATTATCTGACCTGAGTATCTTAATCTTCCTTATAGAAGGGTTCTCTTATCAAGGCTTTGAATTCCTTGATCTTGTTCAACACTTCAAATATATCCAGGTCTTTTATGAGAATAATCATTAATGAATGATACATAGTATACATACCCATTGATGGAATATGAATGTATTGGGCCACAGACATCTGAATGAATGAGTTATAATACTCCTTCTTCTTTGCTATCCCTTTTTGGAAAAGGGTTCTTGATATTCTTCTCTTGCGCACATCCATTGTATATGCCTTCTTGATCAACCTTGAGTTCTGGTAAACCTATGATAGCTTTGCATATGTATGCTAGTGCCTTGTAGCTGATGTGGGCTAATATTCAATGCCAAGATTCTTCAATGGCATGGGTCATGGCAGCTTCTGAGTGACCCTCTAGCTTATGCAACTCATCTTCTTCTCTTCAAATGATGATTTCTCCATTTACGGTCTCTTCTTTAACACATTTCCTTCTGCAACCTTCGCTATAGCTTCCTCATGTGACCTGGAGAAAGGTCAACAAAACAACAAGAAAGAATAATATCCTTCTTGATAGTATAAAGCAATAGCATGAAAAATCATCACAGTAGCTCCGTTAGAGCTATTACTTGTAATTTAGAAAATTTTAAAGGTAAGGAATACAATAGGAAATGAGGTCAACACTCTCACAGTGTTGTGACCAAGCATTCTTCCATGACAACCTAGAACTAACACACGAGGTTTCTCCTAGAGGAGGTGTTAGTCGTATTAGGCAAAGCATATACCTTTATATGCTCACATGCTATTCGGTGTAATAATTTACAAGCACTGCTATTTCAACTATAGTCATCAACTTGTGACGTGTACCTTTGAATGTTGATTAATCAAACCTGGAGCCTTATCCTCAAGAATGAGTGTTTTCTTTTCTTCCAGGTCTCCTTCACTCAAGTGACAAGTGCTTTCTTCAACCGATCTTTTGTACTAAGACAATACGCTAACTTGACAAAAGGTTAGGTTAGATGATAAGCTCTATGATCAACTTTCAGTTCTTCTAATAATTTGATCATAGCTTCAACATGCAACACTGATAATTTCATGACAAATAGATGTATATCAGAATAATGACACCTAGGTTGCATCATTCCTTTGAATGTGTTGGATCTTGAGATCCTTCTGGATCTATGGCAAGAGATACCTTCTCCTGCAAATACTCTTTAGGGTTTAACCATTAAACATATGTAAGTACATACCTCTGATATCATTTACAGGTAGTAGCTCCATCTAGTAGCACCGGTAATCATTGCCAACTCTTGAGAAAATTTCAAGGGTGATTGCAGTTGGTTCTATGGATGCAATTGCAACTAGTACTACAACTGCAACTAGTTCTGAGACTGCAACTACAACTACAACTTAGGGTTTTATGAGGAAACCCTAATTCTTCAAACTTTGAATTTTGAAATTTTGATCCAAGGGATAGATGCATTGGGATGAGGTGATTTAGCTAGTGTAGTCGAAATTTCAATAATCTAACTTTAACCCCTTCAAACTTGATCTGCAGATTTCTGGACTAGTGCTTCTCGTTTTTTGGTACTTCTGGTATTGTAGTACGTCTGGTACTTCTGGTACTCTAGTTTGCTAGTACTTTGTGAAACTAGGGTTTCACTTTCCAGGAGATTTAGCCACTAAAAAGGTGCACTCTACATGCCAAAATGATCTTGGGGGAGGGTGCAACTTTCTAGGTAGTTTTGGAGATGAAAAGATTCACTTTTGAAAAACCCTAATTTGTAGGTACTGCAACAGTGACATTTTTCCTCTTGCGAAATATTCTTCCTTCAGGTTGGATCTGATACCATGTTAATGTTTATGCCATTATTATTGTTGTTTGCAATTCAATAGATAATTCCAACATAAGAATAAGATCATTGAGAAATACACATCCACAAGAGACACAACATTTATCCTAGGAAACCCTCTAGGGGAAGAAAACCCAGCAAAACTTCCTTAATATAAATAGCCAATATAATTCTAAGAGATATTATGCTAAAATAAAAAGTCCTCTCCCAAGATATGTGCCACTCTCTCTCTCTTTTGCCTGTAACAGATCAGAACTTGTCTCTCAAACTGATCAAGTGAGTTGTGTTCAAATGAGGTGTTAGCCTCCTTTATTTATACAATTTCTAGCATGTGTGAAGTGTCTCTTCACTGGTAGGGACGACTTCTTCATCTGGGTGGGTAAACCCACCTTTATTATCTTTCTTGATCTTCTTATTAACTGTTGGTGCTGACTTCTTATTCTACCTATTATAATTGTCTGTTGACCAATCCACAAAAGGGGATTTGGTCCTATTACAATATACAACATGATCAATCCATAATGGGGATTGCTCCTATAAATAAAATATCAATAATAATAAGAATACTCTTTGTAGTTACATTATTTCAACACATTGAGGGCTTCCATTATGAGTTCATCTTTGTCTATGGTATCTCCAATTGCTTCTAACTATTCATTGAATTATGATATTTTGGAGAAGTATTCTTCGATTGATTCTCCTCTTGGCATCCTTGTGTTCTTGAGATGAGTTATTAGATTCATATTCAATTTTATGTTCTTTCCTTCATATAGTCTATTTAAGGCATAAAATATTTCTTTCAAATTCTTCTTTGATGACACATACGGAATCAAGCGGTCTTTGATTGAATCTGCAATGATTCTTTTGGCGCTGATTGTGTCCTTTTGGCGCTTTTCTTTTCCTGCAGCATCATCGAGCTCCAACACTTCTTATTTGATGAATATTTCTAGGTCATTCTCTTCAAGAATGAGGCCAATACAATACTTCCAGGAACAAAATTTTTGCACACCTTCTAGCTTGTCAACAACCTTAATGCTTGTAGACATATTTTACTTGAAGCTGGGAAACTGTCCAAAAATGAAAATGTTCAAAATTAAATTATGAACTTACCAGGAGGTGCGCTTAGCTGAGGCGAGTAGCCTAGTGCGTTTGGATATGATAAAATACAATGTTTACCCTTCCAAACTTGATCTACGCATTTCTAGACTCATTCTTTTGGTTTTCTGGTGTCTCTGGTACTCTTGTACTTCTGGTACTCTAGTTTTTTGGTACTTCTAGTACTTTGTGAAACTAGGGTTTAACTTTCTAGGAGATATAGCCACTTAAACATTGTGCTAAGGATGCCAAAGTGATCCTTGAGGGAGGGCACACTTTTCTATATGATTTTAGGGCTGAAATACGTGTCCAACAAAAGCCCTAATTTGCATGTATGACAACAATGAAGTTTTTCACTTTCTCTTGTGAAATATGCTCTCTTTAGCTTAGCTATGATACCATGTTAAGGTTTAATATATTATTAGATTTATTTGAATTTCAATAGGAAACAATAGCATAAGATAGGATCACTGAGAAATACACAATCATAAAAGACACATCATTTATCCTGGGAAACTCTCAAGGAGAAGAAAACCCAACAAAAACATCCTTATTATACATAGCCAATACAATGCCAAGAGATAACTCAAAAAAAATAAAAAAAATCCTCTCCCAAGAATGCACCTCTCTCTCTCTCTCTCTCTCTCTCTCTCTCTCTCTCTCTTCTCTAACTGCATCTCTGAAACTTGTCTCTCTAAGAACAAGTGAGTGTGTATCTAAGTGAGGTGCTAGCTTTCTTATTTATAGAATTTTGGCACATGTGGAAGTGTTTCTTCACTGGTAGGGCTGACTTCTCAATCTGGGTGGTTATAACCACCTTTAATATATTCAGGGGCCTCTTTAATATATTATGGGACCAACTTATTATTATGCCTATTACAATTATATTTTGACCAATCCACAAAAGGGGATTTGGTCCTTTACAATAGCCGACATGATCAATCCGCAATGGGTATTGATCTAATAAATAATTCCACAATAATAATTATAATACACTTTCCAATTACATTATTTTGAAAAGGCCAACATATCAGAAATGCATGGGTATATGAAGGAAGCACATGGAAAAGGGTTTGAAGTAATACACAGGTATGAAATAAGGTCCAAAAAAAGAAAAATGCTAGTTGATTATAATAAATCTTCCATGCATGATGAGAAGGGGTTAAAAGAGAGAGGCAAGAAGTAGGATTTAATTAAACCAAAGCTGGATTATGATGAAGGCATACATTATAGCCACCGGGTGAAATAATTAAAACAATAAATTTAGACTTTACAACAACAGAATCAAGAGTTGGAGAAGAAACATTTTAAGCCGCAAAAAAAGACAAGAAGATAAAGCTTGAAGGAAAGGTACAGGTCTTAATCAAACCAAATATCTGAAACAACAAAAAATAGGATATTTAAATGAAGAACACTTATTACAAAGGAATTACCAAAATCTCTAGAAGAAAAATCAAAAGGCGCTACCCAAATTTTCTGAAAATCCTCAATATTTTCTTATTTTTGCCATTGTCTTTCGGTGTGCCTTCTGAACAATTGGAGGTGAATTTGTGAAAAATGAAAGAGGGTTTTGTTGAGAACAATGCCATGCACAAAAATGTCTCTTAAATTTTACACATGTATCATGTTTTTGGAGAAACAAAGAGACATTTCAGGCCATTTTCCATAAATTCACCAAATGTTGATTTCCCTATTTTTGTCATTGTCTTTGGGGGATCCTTACTAACATACAAAAATTCATTTTTAAAAATTAAAAGAGGGTTTTTTTGGGAATGAGCCCATGCACAAAAACCTCTCTCACATTGTACATAGGTATCATGGTAGCAGATAATCCAAGATGTATTTGAAGTCATTTTTCCCATAAATTCACCAATTTCTGGGTGAGTTTTATCTATTTATGTTCCAATTCAGTTTCCATATGGAGTGCATGTGGGTATCCATGCGAAGTCAAAATCCAGCAAAAACTTGGGAATACTCCTTGATACGAGTTTTTTTTACTCCAATTATCAACATGAGCTATTGTTGCACTAATATAAATTTTGTTTAAGTCTAGTTAGAGGCATTGTTACGACTTTTAATAAGTTGTTGTCTTTTGATAAAATCAATGCTTTTGAGATCAAATTAAGGAGAATATATGCTTCAAATCAGATTCACTCAAGTCAAAACAATGTTTCTAAATTATGATTAAGAAGTGATATTTGAGTTGATTGATAGGGTTTGGTTGTAATGTGAAGTTTAAATTTTGAGTTAGATCCTAGAAAGGTGGTCGAACCTTTTGGAAAAAGGAAAAATAGATCAATTTTTTAATGTAAGAAGGGTTCAGTTTTTAGTGAAAATATTCAAGTATTAGAATTGGTTGGACCTACTCATATGATTGTAAATTTTTGTACCTGGTGAATATATATTGATGATAGTTGTGCTTTCTTGCTTAAGTTTTTATTTGTTTTAATGTTATATTAGATGCAAATTGTGATGTGTGCAATGCAGATTTCCTTCCTCTTTCATCTATTGTTATAATTCATAGTTTTGTTGTTATGCAACCTATTAAACATCTATTGTTGTAGTAAAAAGGTCAATTATTTGGAAACATGTTGGATGATTTGTATCTGCATATTTGTCTAGGTCATAAAATTTCATTTTAAGTCTTAATTCTCACACAACAAGTAATTCATTGTATTTATTGTTGTTGTTTCCTTTCTTTGTATTTCCATATCCCCAACTATTCATTAAAGTTCATATGATTAGCTAAGGAGAACCTACATTCATATTTTTTGGCAAGTCCCACTAGATTTTCATCTTCAAAAAGCTATCTTTTAGCTGACCAACAAAGCCAACTTATCAAAAATAAAAACTAACCACTCAAAATTTGATGTGGCCTAGCTCTTCCCTTTAGAAGTCAGGTGCATAACTTAGGACCAACAAGAGGCATGGATAGGTAAAAAGGTAAACTATTCATTTATGAATACTTTTAGTTATGAAGTATTTGTCCATATTGATAAAGAAAATAGAAGAAAAATTGAAGAAAAATCCAAGAAATTTGTCTTTATTGGATACAATGTTAATGATTTTGGTTATCTCTTATAAGATTATAAAAATCACAAAATCGCCAGTAGTAGAGATATCATATTCAATGATAAGGTCATGTTCAAAGATCGGTTGCATGGAAAGAAACAAGAAAAAGAAAAAGAAGAATACACAATGCTTGATGAGATCACTGGAAAAGAAACTCCAAAGATACTGTAAAATCAAAATGTACAACAACATGAGTAACATGTACCTCAAACTCTTGCAAGTGTTGTTAGAAGATATAATTGGTCAAGTATACCCTCTAAACTATACTCTCCTTCATTGTCTTATAAATTATTAACTAATTCTAGTGAACTAGAAAGTTATGAAGATGTAATGTAGGTAGACACTAAAAACAAGTGGGAGAAAGGCATGAAAGAGGAATGAATTCCTTAGTAAGTAACCTGAATTGTGACTTGGTTCAATTTCCTGTAGGAAAAATAACATTGAAAAATAAATGGGTTTATAGGTTGAAGGAAGAAGATGGAAGAAAACAGTGGTATAGGGCCATACTTGTTTTTAAGGTATTTGCACAAAAGAAAGATACATATTTTTATGAAATATTTTCTCCTATTGCCAAAATGACTTCAATTGGGAACCTTTTAAGTCTTTTGGTAGTAAAATATTTGCATCTTGAATAATTATATGTAAAAAAAAACTTTTCTCCATGGGGATTTGGATGAAGATATTTATACACACAATCCACAAGGGCATGATGTCAAAGGGAAGAATAATTTGGTATGAAAGTTGAAGAAGAGATTGTATGGCCTAAAGAAAGCTCCAAGGAAGTGGTATTTGAAGTTTAACAGGTTTATGATAGAACAACGTTATAGTAGATGTCATTTTGATCACTGTGTTTATTTTAAGAGGCTAGAAAATGGAAGATATATTATATTTATATTGTATGTAGATGACATGCTTGTTGCAGGGTATAACAAGAAAGATATAAATGTGCTCAAGAATAAATTATCTAATTAATTTGTGATGAAGGATTTGCGTTCTGTAAAAAAATATCTTGGTATGAGAATAACAAGAGAGAGTAAAAATTGCAAATTGACATTGTCTCAGAGTGAGTACATAGAGAAGTTGTTGAAGAGGTTTAGAATGCAGAATGAAAAAACAGTTAGTACACCATTGGCCAACCATTTCAAATTAACCAAGGAAATGTGTCCCAATCCATAGGAGAAGATAGATTACATGTCCATGGTCCCTTATTAATCAATACTTTGCAGCTTGATGTATGTGATGGAGTCCACAAGACTTGATATTGCACATGCAACTAGAGTTGTGAGAAGTTATATGAATGTTGGGCGCAGGAATATTTTTGGGATAAAGATCGATT
The DNA here is from genome assembly GCA_009831015.1 of Picea engelmannii. Taxonomy (NCBI): domain Eukaryota; kingdom Viridiplantae; phylum Streptophyta; class Pinopsida; order Pinales; family Pinaceae; genus Picea; species Picea engelmannii. The sequence continues at coordinate 4,207 of WSFP011512207.1, read as the reverse complement.
TGGGGAACAAGATCAATTTTGGATAGAAAGACCTAATTTTGGAGCACGCGCAATAGGTGTTACTAAAGAAGCATGAAAAAGAAGAAGGAAAAACAACATGTAGAAGGAAAAGAAACACGATGCACATGAAAACATGTTTAACCATGATAGGGTTAGGGGTTTTGACAAATATGTTAATAGCTATAATCCTATAGAGTAGTATAAATAAGGACCTAGGAGGTCTAGGTTGGGTGTGGTCAGTTGATTATTAAGAGTTAGTTGGTTGGGAAGCGATTGATTGTAATATTTTTTGTGGTAGAGTGAGATAAGCTAGGTTTCAAGGGTTAGTTCACAGGTTGATGAGAATGGTGTGATGTACTCAGCCTCCTCGAGGGTACTTACCCTCATTTTGATTGTAATACCAAATATTTATTGTGCACAATGCAATATTTTGCAGAAGAATAAATAAAAGAGTAGAAAATCTAGATCTTTGTGGTGTAGCCCTAGGAGGGGGTGAAACACAATAAACCTTGTGTTCTATGTGATTGTTAAACAATGATTTACTTTTTTGTTAATCACTATCTCAGGATTGAAAGGTTAAAGTAGTTATATCAAGATGCATGCATAGGTTTAAAGTTCAATGAATTGTAGAAGTAGATGCATCATTAATAAGGATAATGCATAATGAAAAGAAGCTAACCAGAATCCACACTCATTCATAGAATGAAATCATCTGAGTATTGTAGTCCCCCATAAAATCTACCTCAGGTGAGACTACGCTATGCACTCTGTGCATATCTTTTCATTCTAGTTTGTGAGGAGGGATGATGGTTTTGAGGGTTTTTTCATAAACCTGTTTGAGATCAGAACCTAGGTCAACTCAAGAAGTAACCAAAAAATGGTTCCATTGCTAGTTAAAACTACATGGGATTGAGTGGACAAGATCCATGGAAGAAAAGCATGGAAGATGAAAGTATATAAGGGAATGTTTATTCCATGGAATCCAATTAATACAGATATTTAAATATAGTGGAGAACAAAGGAGCTCGAGTTTGTGTAGAAGGACAACATAAACCCTAAGTTATAATCATGCAAATATATCAACAAATACATGTTTAGCGACTTGCATGAGGTATTTTTATGTGATTTCCTGCATTTGTTGCAGGATTGGTTATTGAGGTTAAAGGAAAACCACCCAATGAATCAAATCTGACAACTAGAGTGGAATCGTGCGGAGATCACATAGTTACAACAAGTTAATAAAAATTCATGCATGTATTATATTTTTGGTTAGAGAGTATTGTGAAAGGTTTATTGTCATATTTATAGTAGATACTGAAAATTCATACACTAAGGAAGAGCATGATTTTATAAAGGGGCACATAGGTAGGTACATCGCATCATTGTATTCTTTAATCAAGATTTTATTGTATGACAACAATGTTATGACCATGGAATCAGATAACCAAACTTATCTATGTGCGTGGGGGAAGGGGGGGAAGCACTGACATGAGGTTGATGGATACGGAAAAGAAGAAGGATTCCATGGAATCAATCATGATGGAAGAGGACTAGATAAATCATATTATGGAAAAGGATAGAAAGACACACACCATAATACATTACTAATATAAAATGAATAACAAGAATATTTCCATAGCTGATAGAGAGGGCTTGGAAAACGATGAAGAAGAGGTAGAGGATCTTCGGGATGTGCAGAAGATTGAATAAATTTTCCATGAAACATATGAAAGGAAGGGTCAGGAACATAAGAAAGAATTCCAATTCAAATCACCATCAGTGTGGAACCTACAACCCCATCTGTGACTAATACATCGAAAATAACACCAGCATTTAGACAACCAAATTTTAGTGAAAGAAGAGAAATAAGAAAAGGATCCAATTCAACAAAATCAATTGGGGGAGAAAGTTTAGGAAGTAGCAGTCAAATATCCACATCGTGTGGAGGAAGTATTTCAACACAGTTCAAAATTCGAAAACATGACCCCATGATCAGATTACCAGAATTCCAGGAAGAGGCATCAGAGGACCTTGAAAATTATTTATTCATCTGTGAAAATATCTGGCAAGAAAATAAGATCACATATGAGGATACAAATCTCGTGCAGTTAGCTATCACACTACGAGAGTGCACGCTAGACTGATACGTGAACCTATATGTAAAGAGTCCACAGGGAGTACCAAATAATATCATAGATGTGAAAAAACTATTGGTACATGAAATTTAGAAGCCAAGCTCAAAAGACCAGTACATGAATGAAATGATTGAAATTAGGTAGAAACTAGGTGAGTCTATTTGGGAGATTGACCAGAGGTTCAAATGTTTGAAAGGAAAGTTGAAATATGAAATTATTGACATGAAACATAGGCACTCATTTGTGAACTCACTCTTACCACACTTGAAGTACCTTTGAGACAAAACAAGTTCCAAACTCAGGCAGAGGATCTACATGCAACCCTACATCTAGAAGAAAAACAGTATCAGTAGACAAATCCAACAATAGAGGAGTTGAAGGATGATTTAAATAATCTCACATTTCAATATAACTAGAATAATGGAAAAGAGAAAAGAGAATTTGTTTGGTGTACGCTATGCAAGACAAACGGACACCATAAGAACGAATGTCCAACTTTTGCGTAGTACTTGGAAACATGGGTGTTGAACCCCTTGCTAATAGGAGGAGCATGGTGTGATATTTTTAAGAGGCATGGGAATGATCCATATCATTGTACAATGATGCAAAAGTATAATATAATACCAAAATTTTCATATTGCAATTTTTTCAAATCAGTGGGACATGATTATAAGGATTGTAGAACACTAGAATTGATGAGAGAAAGAATTTCAGACACTTACAAGATGAAAGGAGAAATGATGACATGGAAATATGCACCTTAGTTCATCCAGGTACAACCACCATACAACAATGCATAACCACAATACAACAAAGCACAACCATAATAAAATCTCGTGTAGTATAACTAGGTACCCCAATACAATGCACCGCGAGGAGATTGAGATGGATACAGAGGTGGAGGACGAGGGAGAGGACTAATAGTGTGACACAACTGAAAACACATAGGAAATTATTTAAGTTATTTTCCACTTCCATCGATGACATGTATGTACTATCGTGCAGTAGGCCATGACACAAAAGACTGCCCAACACTCTTGGGAAATATCCTATAAAAAAGGATCCAGAACATCCAGAATGTCGAGTGGATTTCTTCAGAATCCAGGGATGATGGGAGAAACATAAATATAGTCACTTGAGAAGGATCCAATATAGGAGTTGATGTAGAAAAACAAGATCTATATCAACACCAATGGGTCAAGAAGAATAATGAGCTACAAAAGTAGTTTGATGTGTGGGAAGAAAAGGAAACATTTAAGGAGGCTAGACATGAGGTTCTCAAGTAGAATGCTACATCTACATTAGTTGTGCAGAAAACTCAGGTCCCACCAATGTACAAGATTTCATATTTAATGGACCATACCAATAAAGGAAAACATTTATAGAAAGTAAGTACCATAAAAAAATTTCTTCAATCATGTGTTAAGTTATTGAATGATCCATCATCTTTTAAGGTCTTACAAAATCTTGTAGAAAGATGCAATAGAGAGGTAGAAGGGAATTTAGAGTAGAAAACAATCAATCATCTCCATACAAGAAGAAGGACAAGTGGATAATTCAAATTAAATGCCAGCATTGGGGATTTCAACCTGGGAGATATTATACTAGATTTAGGCTTTGAAGTAACTGTCTTTCCTAAAATTACATGGTAGTTTATGGGAGAACCCACATTAGGCTATTCACCTATCCAGTTGAAACTAGAATATCAACACATAGTGTTACCAATTGGAAGGCTTAAAGGTGTGACAGTAGATTTGGATGGAGTGTGAACTATGGAAAATTTTGAAGTGATAGAGATAGTGGATGACACAACACCTTACCTAGCATTACTTGGATTGGATTGGGAATTTGATAACCAAGATATAAGAAACCTAAATACAAGAAAAATGAGTTTGAATCAGGTGAATGTAGAGTCATTGCACCATTGGATCCTTTAGAAGGAGAAAGGTTTGTAGAAGTGACTTGTTTGTATATAGAATAAATCAACCAGTTGTAAAAAACCACTGCGCGAGAAGAAGACTATGTCAACCCAACTGTAGATGGGGTACTTAGCTAGAGAATCATTACATCAT
>ML890306.1:2568-13021 GCA_009831015.1 Picea engelmannii | reverse complement strand
TTTAAAAGTGTGTGTGCGCGTGTAGGAGGGGAAACAGACACACTGGACTCTACATCGCCACCCAACGACTAACAATATGCAACCACAACGACCACAACAAGAAGACACCAGGTACCCAACAAGTAACTACAAGCAAATACTACCCAAGACAAGGGTGCCCCACAATATCTTCAACAATAAACGACACACAGGGTTAGGTACCGTACGAACACAGAAGGAAGAATCCGTAGTAGTAGGTCTTACCATTTCTGCACAGGAAAGCAGGGCGTTTAATCTTAGTTCTCTGCTCCGGAGAGAGAGAAGGTCAGATAGGCTCCTGGCCGACTGCTCAGGCAGAAACTAGTAATCCCCTCAGGTGTGTCGCAAGAGTGGAAACCCTGCCTTTAAAGGGCCCGAGACTCTTGATACGGCACTGGATTCTTTACACAGGAATATAAGCACACACATAGACTTATCTACAAAGCTACAATGAGGTGCCTACATCCCACCCGATACAAGCAGACCGAGCAAGCAAGCCAACCCAGTACAACAATTCAACAGACAGTTCGACCTCTCTGCAAGACGCATGTCCAAGGATACTAACAAAACTGACCATTAGTTATGACTCAGCTTAACCTACGACTCAACTGGCCACCAGTATAGATCATTCACTTCGTTTAAAGTCGTTAGTCGATAAGTCATCCACCCAGCCATAAAGGTGAGTACGCATTATAAAACTCTAAATCTAACACATAATGATTTTTACTCTTAGTTTAAGGACCTTACGTTTTAGGCTGAAAATTGGAACATCCTTATAATGATCAACCTTACCCTTACATGTATTCTACAACGATAGTATAAACCATTATCAATGCTCTTACTTTCCTATGATATCAAGGCTAGGTAGCATCCTTCCATAAGCAAGGATATTACATTTCAAGATTTCAACGATAAATTTCCATGACCTGAACCTACAATGACATCGCCATCAAGGCTGGCATTATTACATTGTACTATAAGGACTTACGAATTCGCTAACTAAATTCATAATAAAATTTAAATATTACGTTTGCAATAAAATGACCTTGCCAATCCACTCATTAATTTCCAAATAAAATGATAAAGACATCCATACCATAAATGATGTCAACTAAATTCACCAACTAATTTTCATATTAAAATTTAAATAGTACATTGACAATAATTGACCTCACATATCCACTAACTAATTTCCAAATAAAATGATAATGGCATCCTTACCATAGATAAGGTCAACTAATTTCGCCAACCAATTTCATAATAAAATTTAAATATTATCTTTGCAAATAAATGACCCTACAACCCACTAACTAATTTCCAAATAAAATGATAATGACATTCCTCACATTTAATTCATGCATTCTATCCTAAGACAATTCGTCATAATATCATTACCTTACCTTCATTATACTATGGTGTAGGGGCATTGCAATAGCTTTTTGAACTAACCTTACAATACATCATCTTTAATATGTTTACCCTAACATAATGTAAAATGTAATAATGTAATAATCTCTGAATCTGGCAGTGAGATTATTATGGCAGTAACAACAATAAGGTAGTGAGATTTAATGTAATAATCTAATAATCTAATACGGCAGTAACAACAATAATGTAATAATGTAATAATCTTTGAATGTAATGTAATACGACAGTAACAACAATAAGGCAGTGAGATTTAATGTAATAATGTAATAATCTAATATGGAAGTAACAACAAAATGTAATAATGTAATAATCTCTGAATGTAATGTATTACGACAGTAACACCAATAGGGCAGTGAGATTTAAATAACAAGTGACGAAATATAACAAAATACAATTTAACTAGAATAAGGAAGGGAACAATGTTGTCCACTACAGTTCACGAATACAAACAACCCAGGCCACGAATGGGGATGCCCAGCCATAGATTAAAATGCCCAGTGTGTAAAAAGAGTACCCACTGAAGAAAAAACTCCCCCGGTGGGAAAAAAAAGCGCCCAGGGTAACAGAAGAAAACCCACGGAATAAGAACACCCAATATATTTATAAACGCCCAGAGTATAAAGGGAAACCCACTACAAAAAAATGCCCCCTGGGTGTATAAAATTCTCCAAGGTAAGGAGGAGAAAATCTACTGAAAAGATAACCCGCCCAGGTGTATATACAATCGCCCAAGGTAAAAGAGCAAGTCTACTACAAAGAAAACACGCCCGGGTGCATATAAAATCGCCCAAGGTAAAAAGAGCAAGTCTACGGCAAAGAAAACACGCCCAGGTGCATATAAAATCGCCCAAGGTAAAAAGAGCAAGTCTACATAAAAGAAAACATGCCCAGGTGCATATAAAATCGCCCAAGGTAAAAAGAGCAAGTCTACGGCAAAGAAAACACGCCTAGGAGCATATAAAATCGCCCAAGGTAAAAAGAGCAAGTCTACGACAAAGAAAACACGCCCAGGTGCATATAAAATTGCCCAAGGTAAAAAGAGCAAGTCTACGGCAAAGAAAACACGCCCAGGTGCATATAAAATCGCCAAAGGTAAAAAGAGCAAGTCTACGGCAAAGAAAACACGCTCAGGTGCATATAAAATCGGCCAAGGTAAAAAGGGGAAAATCTACTGCAAGAAAACGCGCCGAGGTATATATGAAATGCAACACATATGGAAGACAATGAGAAACGAATAGCTGGACCATGTACCACGAAGATGAAATAGCCATAAACCCCAACCATTTACCAAACCCTAAAACTGAACTAATTATACAAACGAGAATCTTCAGAGTTTAAAGGAAAAGGAAAAGACATTTACATCCATCCAATCATAGACTCAGCAGTGAATAACTAAGCACTCTACTCTACTAAGTACATGAGCATATCGTTGCCTTGTTGCTTGCCGCAATGAACTCCTGTGCTCCTCGCTGCTTCGTTTCCTTGTTGCTTCCCGACCGTAGAGGACTCACTGGTACCTCCCAGCCAAATGCTAGGGGTACTCTACTTCCCCCTCAGCCCCCCGAGCCGCAAAGGGGCCACACACAATCCAGACAATAGCCTAGCTTCCCAGCTCGCCTCCAAGGCTGAGCTACCACTCAAGTCAGCTGAGAAATCCCCAACTCCTACAAGCAATCAGTCTAGTCTCTAGTCTGGCAACATAACAATACCTAATAGCTCCATCCCCCCTTTCTCCCCGTCTCCTTTCTTTTATTCTCCTTTTTGACCTAATCCCCTTTAGGTTTTTTTCCCTAAAAAACCCTAAATCCCCTTTCTTTTAAGTTTTCACCCCTTTTATTTTTTTTCTTTTATTATTTTTTTGAAAACTCAAAGAGGTAAATGCACTAAGCATCTTTTCATTATGTTTTTTTTATTTTATTTCATATACATATATATATATATATATATTCTTTTAAACTCCCCATAGTTAACTAATTAATTTCTTTTTCTCAAATTTACCACCCCCTAATTGAATTAATTTATTAAATCTCTTTATTTTACCCTACACACTTTATGAAGACTCACATTAGCTTAAGTGGGTTTTTTTTTTGTTTAATTTTATTATTAGCACCTGTATTGTTAATGCTCTGGTAGGGAATGGAATTCTAATGTTATTTGAATGGCATAGTTATTGTGAACTAGAATATAATGGCATTGTTATTAGGAGATGGTTAAGTCTTGATTATTATGTTAGGGCGAAGTAGTAGTACCTTAACTAAAAAGGTAAATTATCAAGCTTATTACTGGGAATGAGGAAAGACCTTATGTATGCGACTAATGAAGCAATTACTTTATGAATTAAATTAACGGAGGAATTGTTTTATGTATTTAATTAAGGAAGGAAACTCCTTGGATTAGGCGGAGGTTACAAATCATAGGGGTAATGAATATTTAATGTATAGTCTTGGATTAGGTTTTTTTTTTTGACATAGGGCTCAAATTTTGAACGGGAGACGCCTAGTTAGGGGAATTGTTTAAGAGTTTATTCAGGTGTTGATGTCTTAGGGTCATTTAGGCGGACTCCTTCAACCAAAATTATTGCGACGTGCCCTTCAGGACATACCACATGCTCCAAGGGTGCCACTTGCCTCTTGAATTTCTTTTGTTCTTTGTGCCCTTCAGGATGCACCACGTGCTCCAAGGGTGCCACTCGCCAACTGAGTTTATTTTGTGTGACGTGCCCTTCAGGATGCACCACATGCTCCAAGGGTGCCACTCTCCGACTGGACTGATTGGTAGACATCTATAACCCCTGGAGTCTACACTCCGCCAGGTGAACTTGTGGGAGACTAAGGGTTCTAAGGAATAAGGCCCCCACCTTATTGCGCGCCCCTTAGAATCATCGTGAGTGACTGTCGCAGTCTACCCTCACGGCATCGTGGATCCTCTCGAACTAGGTAATTGTTAACCTACAGTTCGAGCCATGGCAGGAGTGCTAGTAGGCGGTGGCAGGGCTACTGTCCACCCCTCTCGCTCAACCTCTCTGCAAATCATGTGTGGCCCCTTTACTCCATATGTGAGTCTGGTCGACAAGCTATCGTCAGCCTACATCATCAACAATCATGTCAGCAATGTCAACATCAAATCATCAAAACAAATGAAACATCATAGTAAACATATCAACCCAAAAGCACACTCCCTAACTCAGTCTGGAGTCCAAGGGGGTTCTACCGATGCCTTTGCATCCTCAAGGTCAAAAACCATGAACACTCAATAAAACTGAGTCAATAACACCTGTCTACATCAAATAGTAACACATCATGTCATCTGTCAATCGCATCATAATCAGGTATAAATGGTCTAACATCATAAATGTCCATATCACTTGTGAGCAAGTGTCCTCAAATAATAAGTTTTCTCAGTGCGCCAGAGCGGGATGTTACATACACCCCCTCTTGGTCTAAACTTCGTCCCGAAGTTTCTCAGTATAAATGCAGAAATAAAGTATCACAATATCACAAGTACCCCAGTATCATAAGTCTATCTATCAAACAAAAATGGAAACTGCTGGTGCATATCATATGCGTCCTCCTAGGTCACCGAGTGTGGACTATAACTGTCCCACTGGACCTTGACCTGATCTACCGTTCGACGTCGTAACTGTCGAACGCGATGATCTAAGATGTGGATCGGCTCATCCATGAGCGCTCCCTCGTCCAATACCTGCAAGGAACTCAGGTCAATCACGTGTGTAGGATCACTAATATAATGTCTCAAAATAGATACATGAAAAACATCGTGCATACGCCTCAAAGAATCAGGTAAGGCTAGTCGATAGGCCACGGGCCCCTTTCTCTCCACAATCTCGAAAGGTCCCACAAACCTAGGAGAGAGTTTAGCTCCCTTTCCAAACTTGATCGAACTCTTATGCGGTTTAACCCGCAAGAAAACTCGATCGCCGACCGCGTAACTACGGTCGACTCGGTGCACATCGGCATAACTCTTCTGTCGATCCTGCGCTTCTTTAATCCTCTGTCTTATGGTTTGCATCTGCTCTTCCATTTCGTGGATCGCTTCTGGTCCCACTAGGACCCTATCCTCAAGCCGATCCCAACTCAAGGGCGTGCGACACGGTCGCCCATAAAGAAACTCAAAAGGCACCATCTTTATGGTGCTCTGATAACTGTTGTTGTAAGTGAACTCTACTAGAGGCAAGAATTCCTCCCAACGCTTTTGTTGGTCCATCACCTACATGCGCAACATGTCTTCCAAGGTTTGGTTCGTTCGTTTGGTCTGCCCGTCAGTCTCTGGGTGATACGCAGTACTAAAATTAAGTTGGGTTCCCAAGGCCTCTTGGAAACTAGTCCAAAATCGTCCAGTAAACACTGATCCTCGATCGGATATAATCTTTTTAGGCATGCCATGCAGCCTCACAATCTCACTAATAAAAAATCTTTCTATGTTAGGTGCATGATACGTCATATGCACCGAAATAAAGTGAGCACTCTTTGTCAGAGTGTCTACTACTACAAAAATCGAGTCGTGTCTCCTTACCGTCAGTGGCAACCCAACAATGAAATCCATTGAAATAACTTCCCATTTCGATTCCGGAATGGCATGTGGTTGAAGTAAACCTGTCGGGTGTCTATGTTCAACCTTTACCTACTGACACTCTAGACATCTAGCCACAAAGTTGACTATGTCGGCCTTCATTCCTTTCCAAAAGAATAAGGGTTTAAGGTCTACCCTCATCTTCATGACTCCCGGGTGAGCCATGTAAACTGCTCTATGAGCCTCGCTCAGGATCAACATTCTCAACTCATCGTTTGGCGGTACGTAAATCCGACCTCTAAACCTCATTAAACCATCGTTATCCAATGAATATCCCTCATAACATGGTACCATCATTGTGTTTTGTCTGATAAAATCCTTGACTTCTATGTACCAGTCATCATCACGTTGTAAGGTGAGAATCTTCTCACGTAGATTTGTCTGAAGAGGTAACACCAAAAAGATGTGTGGCCTCCGACTCAAGGCATCAGCCACTCGGTTCACTGTTCCCTTTATGTAAGTAATATCGAAGTCGTACTTGCTAAGCAATTCTGACCAACGCCGTTGTCATGCGTTCAGGTCGCTTTGCGTAAAGATGTGTTGTAGTCCACAATGATCAGTCTTTAATTCAAATTTTCATCCAACAAGGTAGTGTCTCCAAACCTTCAAGGCATATACGATGGCTAATAACTCCAAATTGTGCGTCGCGTAGTTCTCCTCATGCCTTCTCGGCTTCCTCAAAATGTAAGCAATCACTCATCCGTCCTGGATCAAGACTCCGCCTAAACCTTCCTTGGATGTGTCAGTGCATACCAAGAAGTCTGCATCCATGTCAGGGACCTTCAGTATCGGCGTGGTGGTAAACAACCCTTTAAGCCTCTGAAATGCTTCCGCCCATTTCTTTGTCCAAACAAACTTCTTTTTTTTCTTCTGCAATTCCGTGATTGGATTTTCTATCCTTGAAAAACCCTCGACAAACCGTTGATAGTATCCTGCTAATCCCATAAAACTACGCACTTCTATGACATTCGTCGGCGCAGGCCAATCCATAATAGCCTCAACCTTGGCTGGATCCACGACGATACCTTCGCCGGAGATGACGTGCCCTAAGTAGTGAATCCTGGATTGATAAAAAGAGCATTTGGACAACTTCCCATATAATTTGTGTTCTCGTAAACATTGTAGTACCAAGCGCAAGTGCTCGTCATGCTCCTCCTTCGTCCGAGAGTAGATCAAAATATCATCAATGAATACTTGGACGAACTTGTCCAAGTACTCATGGAACACCCTGTTCATCAAACTCATGAATACCCCTGGGGCATTTTTCAGTCCAAATGGTAAAACAGTAAACTCGTAATGTCCAAATCTCTTCTTAAAGGCAGTCTTAGGGATGTCATCCTCCTTGATCCATAACTGGTGATACCTGGATCGCAAATCGATCTTGGAGAACACTATCACACCCTTCATTTGATCGAATGGATCATCAATTATTGGTAAGGGATACTGATTCTTGATCGTAGCCTTGTTCAGTTGACGATAGTCAATGCAAAGCCTCCAGGATTCGTCCTTCTTTCATATGAAAATAACTGGTGCACCCCACGGTGACACACTAGGATGTATCAGTCCCAGATCCAACAACTCCTTCAGTTGCATTTTCAACTCTTGCAACTCTGGGGTCGACATCCGATAAGGCGTTCTTGCTATCGGTTCGGTTCCCGGTTTCAGGTCTATGGTAAATTCCAGTTCCCTTTCCGGCGGCATCCCAGGCAACTCCTCCGAAAATACGCTTGCAAACTCCTTCACCACCGGAAGGTGTTCTAGACCTTCCGCTACTCCCTTCTCATTTAGCACGAGGATCGCATAAAGTTTGCACCCCTTGCGCATACTCTTCCGTAACTATAAGGAAGAGATGAACTGCAGGGAAACTCCCTGGTTCCTTCCTACAATCACATGTCTCTGTCCTTTGTCATCAACTAGGCTCAACCGTTTTGTCTTACAGTTGAGTATTGCCTCATGCGTTTCCAACCAATCCATACCGATCACGACGTCATAAGATCCTAAGATCCTGACGTACAAGTTGACCCTTGTGACAAACTCTCCCAGGTTAAGGGCACAGCCCATAACCTTTCCTCCAACCTTTTGTTTGGCTCCCGAAGCCATCTCCACGAAGCTAAAATCATCATGTTCGACTGCCTTTACCTTAATCCTTTTTAGCACTGCACCAGAAATGAAACTCTCAGTAGCTCCTGGGTCTATCAAAATACTAAGGGTCTGGTCAGGGATAGTACCTGTCATCTCGAGCACAGTCGATTGGTGCTCTGCCTAGCGGTTATTCACCGCTGCATGTATCTGATGGGCCTTGCCCATATCTCCCATGGTAGCGGGTCCGGCTGATCCAGATGCCCTGGTCCTCTCCACAGGACAATCACGCTGGTAGTGTGGCTCCCCACACGTCCAACACCCCTTCTTCGGCCCAGTAGTCCTGGTACTCGAAGTAGAAGATGACTGCCCACCGGCCTGAAACCCTGGTCTATTTTGCTGAACATGCCTAAACTGCTGCTGCTGCGGGCGACGCTGCTGCTAGTGCTGTGGTCCTTGATAAGGTGTCCACTGCTGAGGCAGCGGTCGTCGGGGTGTAGCAAAATTGGATCCCCTCTGGAAGCCATGATGTCCCGGCATATGTCTGGCTGGTGTCTAATGTCACGACGCCCCAGATGAACTCTGCCCTGCGGGTCTCGCTGAAGTCCTGGTCTGACCCCCACTGATAAGCTCCTCCTCTGCTATGAGGGCCTTTTGGACAACATCGTGCAAGGTTTGAGGCATCAAGATCCTAACCTTTGCACGCAGACTATCGTTAAGGCCAAACATGAAACTGTTGACCTTGAGCTTCTCAGTGTTAAGGTGTGAAGCATACTGGAGCAGCTCCATAAAACGTGCCTCGTACTCAGGCATCGTACGACCTCCCTGTCGTAGTGTGTTGAACTCATTGAGCTAACGCTCAATGAATTCCTCTGAAAGGTACCTCTCTCGAAACCGTTCCTCGAACATTTCCCATGACACATCTTCCATGGCCATGTTCAGCTGCAGCAGGAGTGTCTTCCACCATAGAAGAGCGCTCCCCTTTAGTTGAAATATCGCCATGCGCACCTTCATGTTGGAGGTATAAACGTGAAGTGCAAAGCACATCGCCATATTCTCCAGCCATGCCTCAGCGGCTACACCATCCGGGGCACCAAAGAAATCAAGAAATTTTACCTTCTCGAGTTCACGGTGAATGCTACCTGTAACGGCCAGTGCGCGTGGCAGAACCTCAGGAGGTGTCGGCGCCCTGGCCTTGTCTCTGTCCAAGCGACTGATCAGAGCCTTGGACATGTGCTGAAAGGATCTCATCATCCCAATAACATCACCAACTTCTATCTGCTCCAGTCTGAGAACCTGCTTGCCTCCCTGGGGGTTAGACCCCTCAGGCGTGGATGTTGTTGGAGGCATCACACCTCCTCCCCTAGCACCTCGTCGTCTGCCTCTGCGGTGTCCTCTAACCATGATTACCTGCACACACACAATCAACTCAATCAGAAACAGTATAATAAAACCAACTCATGTCAATGAAATCCATAGCGAACCCCAAGTCGTGGGTCGAACCGGCTCTAATACCATATGTAACGAACCTCCTCGATACGACAACAACGCTGATAACAGGTGCACATTTTTTTATTTATTTTTGTTTTAAAAGTGTGTGCGCGTGTGTGGGAGGGGAAACAGACACATTGGAATCTACGTCGCCACCCGACGACTAACAAGATGCAACCACGACGACCACAACAAGAAGACACCAGGCACCCAACAATGAACTGCAAGCAAATACTACCCAAGACAAGGGCGCCCCACAATATCTTCAACAATAAATGACACACAGGGTTAGGTACCATACGAACACAGAAGGAAGAATCCGTAGTAGTAGGTCTTACTATTTCTGCACAGGAAAGCAGGGCGTTTAATATTAGTCCTCTTCTCCAGAGAGAGAGAAGGTCAGATAGGCTCCTAGCCGACTGCTCAGCCAGAAACTAGTAATCCCCTCAGGTGTGTCGCAAGAGTGGAAACCCTACCTTTAAAGGGCCTGAGACTCTTTATACGGCACTGGATTCTTTACACAGGAATATAAGCACACACATAGACTTATCTACAAAGCTACAATGAGGTGCCTACATCCCACCGGATACAAGCAGACCGAGCAAGCAAGCTAACCTAGTACAACAATTCAATGGACAGTCTGACCTCTCTGCAAGACGCATGTCCAAGGATACTAACAAAACTGACCATTAGTTATGACTCAACTTAACCTACGACTCAACTGGCCACCAGTATAGATCATTCACTTCGTTTAAAGCCGTTAGTCGATAAGTCATCCACCCAGCCATAAAGGTGAGTACTCATGATAAAACTCTAAATCTAACACATAATGATTTTTACTCTTAGT
>WSFP011512196.1:0-13021 GCA_009831015.1 Picea engelmannii | reverse complement strand
TATATATATATATATATATATATATATATATATATATATATACTACAATCTTGTTCAATCTAAAAGATCTACACATTTTCTCTAGCATCCATCTTTCAATAGAAATGTCAGCTACACCTGTGGACCTGCACACCTGCTACACTTGTGGACCTGCATACCTGCTACACTTGTCATCAATGAATTACTTCCTATCTTGTTGGATGCCAAGGTCGCCATCCCACTCAGGACAAATCGCTATCCTAAGTTGTTTTTAAAAATAACTTATTGCATCTTGTTGAGAAAGTAGAGACATTGTAATATGGCATTACCATATTACAATGTAATATGGGCTACCATATTACAATGTAATATGGGCTACCATATTACAATGTAATATGGTAATCCCATATTACATTGTAATATGGCATTACCATATTACAATGTAATATGGTAATACCATATTACATTGTAATATGGCATTACCATATTACATTGTAATATGGCATTACCATATTACATTGTAATATGGAATAACCATATTACATTGTAATATGGTATACCATTTTACAATGTAATATGGTAATACCATATCTCATGCAATTTTATTTTTTTTAAACTTAAAGGACGCGTCGCAATATCGATGATAGTTCGTCGGAAGCCAATTTTTATTTTGAACAACTGTGGCAATAGAGACAAACTTTCGTCGCAATTTGCCACAGTTTTTTGTCACACATACAGCATCTATGTCGTAAGTTTGGTCTTGGAATAAATTTGCTTTGCTATTCCCATGCTTTTTCGTCACAATTTGACACGGTTTTGGGTCGCACATACAACATCTGCGTCGTAAGTTTTTGTCTTGGCATAAATTTTCGTCGCTATTGCCACACTTTTCGTCGCAATTTTCCACGGTTTTTCATCGCACATACAGCATCTACGTCGTAAGTTTTTGTCTTAGCATAAATTTTCGTCACTATTTCCATGCTTTTGTGTCGCAACTTTCCACAATTTTTTTTACATTGCGATGACACGTGGAGAGCTAATTTCGTCGTTGTTTCCACGAACACCTAGTTCGTGGATATAGAGACGAAAAAAATTCTTGGCTTTCGTGGAAATTGCGAGGAATAAGTGTGGTAATAGCAACGAAAAACCGTCACAAATTTGGTCATATGTACTAGTGAGAGAAGCGCAGTATTCAACAAGATCTAATACATCCAACACTTTAGCACATAGAAATAGATCAGATATATCATTCATTCATATTACTAAGCACTAAGTTATTATATCAGATGCATGTAACATATATCATTGGACTAATCATACATCACATCAATAACATAATAACTATAATGCACAAAGCAACCACAACACGGGATATACGTGGTTCACCCCAGTGTGGGGCTACATCCACCAACTCTTCTCTTCTTTATTGTCTACTTTCAATCTTCTACAAGAACAGAGCCACAGGAACCCACTCCATGTAGGACAGGAGATCTGCATGCACCTCGCCAAATCCTCCTTCCCCGAGATAGGTTTTAGCACAAAGCCTTCTTATAATCTGCACACAAGCTTCCTACAATAACTTGCACTTAGCTCTGCAAGTTATTAACACACAGTATGCGCAAAGCCTCTAGCTCTGCACTAAGCCGATTCTACTAGCTCTCTCCACTACTTTCTTACATCGTCTAGATATTTATTTATACATTAAAAAATATCATAAACATGGGTAAACCCATGGGTCGACATCCCATAGCTGTTACATAAACCCTAAACCCAAAAATTCCCTAAGAAGGGGTTGAGATCCCGGGATCTCTGCTTCACCTTCGACTAGCCTATCGAAGTCCCAAAATCAGTCAAACGTGATCAAGGTTCTCCAAAACTTGGTCAAGGGACAACAATAATCTTAGTGAAAAAAGACAGTGATTGTGTATCAACTAATCAACCAATTCAATGTTGAGCCTCCAATTCGGCCTGGCAATGATACTTAGCACACATAGTGTATAACCCTCGTGGCTCTCCAATCAAGCAACCACAATGTTGAAGTGAAGACAGGGCCAAGAGAGAACCAAATAACCCATTGCACAACCTTTAATGGTGAAAACAAACCAATGCTTAAGTGAACAGAATGCAGTGACACAGAGCGTCTCCAACCATTAAACCCACAAAATCCAAAGACTGGATATAGCGACGAATGCGTGAGGATAGCTCGGAACCCAAGACCAAACAAAAACCCTCCAACTAAACCAGCAAGGATAACAGAGAGCCCTTATGGCTGCTAACACCCAAGATGGCCCAATACACTGTAACTTCAGACATTATCATAGAGAAATCCAGCAACAATTCATTCCAAAATCGCAATTTTACACAATCGCAATACTTAAGGAAAGCATAACCCATACATTCGAGCCAATATCTATTTCATAAAAAAAGCAAAATCATGGATGGCCAAAAAAAGACATACTTGTAATCCAAGCACTTTAAACGCGAGCTGGTCAAACGATTCCTCCCTGCTTGAAAATCGGAGCATAACCCTAGCAACAAGGTCGAACAATATCCTGACTAGGGTGGCGGCGAACGGAAGGAGTAAAGGTGGCGTGCAGTAAATGCATGTCGCCCTCCACCCACAATTCATTAACTCATCAGTACATGCCAACAAGATTTTCATTAACACCATTAAATTAAACTCTGCATTGGAATATGCATCTATTACTTGTCAAATGCACAATCCACATCATATCTCCCATTTCCAACTTGACCATATTACATATCAACCATATAATCCAATAACCATATATTGAATCATCCAAATAGCGTGATCCACATCAACTTATGCCATAACATAATCACCATTGCATATCAACTATATAACTCAAGAACAAAATCGCATAGCTATTAACTTAGTAGCTAGGATAACAACAATCCCCCCAAAAAAATCGATGCACATAGTATAGTACATAGCATAGTTTAAATTCTTCCCTTTTCATTTATTGCATTTCTTTTCATTTCTTTCTAATTGCTTGTATGTGTTTTTTGTTTTTTTCCAACTGCCTTTTATGTATTATTACTAACATGTATGTTGTGCAGGTGTCCCAAGAATAGCTAAAAATGGTACAAATGAATAGCATAGACTGTTGTAACATAATAACCAATACTTCATAAGTCCAATCCATAGCTAATAAAAACAATATCTCATCAACCATGTAAGCAATGTCGAACATGAGCACAAAAATCAAATAAGGACCAGACTTGATCTCCAATATACAAGGCGGTCCCACCTACTAGTATTATTTAGCTTTTATAATAATAGCCTTTAGCAACACTTTGCGGGGAAAAATTCATTGACGATTTCAATCGTCAACAAATTGACGGCTCCACGGCGAATTTTTTTTTCAATATATTTAGAACTCAGAACTCGTGGTTTCGTGGACCAAAAACAATAGGTCAAGAAGATATAATCAGGAATATTATGCAACAGGGGGAGGTGAGCAGATTTAATGGAAAGATGACCGGGAATTTGGGAATAATTCATGAAAATTGTTAAGTATGAGGGGTTTTTACCACTATATTCATAATCATTCGACCGGAATATGCTCTCAACTTTAAGGAGAAAAACTTTTAGACTTTCTCTTAAAATCTCAATGGATGAAGAAATGGCAAGAAGAAGCGGGAGATAACCAATTACTTACAAGACAACAGTGGAAATATATAACAATTTCAAGGGTCCTTCAGAGGAGACATCATAACAGTTGTGTAAGATTGATTGTTATTGACTAACAATGCTTATCAGGAGTGTCACTGTGGCAGAATTGATCCAACATCTTATTTTGACCAAATTAACTAAAAGATGATAAGGACAAAAATCATAAAAGAAGTAACAATGCTAAAATTAAAACAGCAGCAATAAAAGACAAAAATGAAGACGACAACAAGAAAAATATTTACTCAGAAAGATGAAGTCAAACAGAAAAGAAGCATAAAAAAAATAAAGCAGAGCTAGGCTACTAGTATACAGAAAATCCAGACAGCATTAGAACTTTTCACGTCGGTACCTCGCAATATTTCAAGCGAGGGTTGTTGGCATTGTAGGAAAACAATTGCTCCTATAAATATTTTAAGATATAAGAGTTAGTGTCCAAGACAAAATCAATTTGGAAAGGACCGAACACTTTGAAATCTGATGTAATCATCAGTCCCTTGACGCACACAATTATATCATCAAGATAGATATGGAGACTGACCAATTCATCGAAAGTCATGTGCATAGGTCTTTTAAAAGAAGTACATGTATCAAGTAAGCTAGAAAGTTGGCATTGGTAAGACATGGTACCCCCATGAGTGATAAGAGTGGTTTTGTGAGCATCTTCCCCTTTTACCTTGATTTTCTTGCACCCACACAAACTGTCAAGTAAGGGCCCTAACTGTGACTCTACAACCTGCTGCAGAACCATTTCCATACTGAGAGGAGGAAAAGGATTTCTCATAATAGATTTCCTGAAAGTTCAAAGATTAATAAATATTCTAATATTATCAGTGGTCCTTGAAGCAGGTTCCCAATTGGATACCCATTCAGGTTGGACTGAAAAAAACCTCCCAGCCTTTAAGAATTTTTCCAACTCCCTTTTAAAAGTTGCTTTAAATGCAGATTTAATAGATCGTTGTTCTTGCATAATTGGTTTCATGCCTTCCTTGATGGGAATAGAATTTTGTAAAAGACCAGGATCAAAACCATGAAGATCCTTATAAGGCCAAGAAGAAACCTTTCGAAATCCACCAAGTAGCTTGGAAAACTTTATTTTTTCATTACCAGAACATTGAGTATCTATGTTATCATTCTTTGGATATTCGAGTGCCCCAATGTTTGAGGAGATGGTTTCACCCACCGTCATTAGTAACTCCTCTTCTTCTTGTTTTTCTTTATTGCCTACAACACTCAATGAAAATGAACCATCAAGAGGAGTCAAGATCTTAGTAATCTTATCGTTTTCTATGGAATAATTTCCTCGGGCTTAAGGGGTTCATCTTGAATGAAAGAACAAATGCTCTTATTGTTAGGGAGGGCCTGCCAAGATTCTACATTGTTAGGGATATATGGACGATATAGAGGTTGAAGAGAACAATTAAGCCTGTGAGGCAAAAGTTGTTGATTAGGAGAAGCTGCAAAGACAGCTAACTGACCAACCATTGAATTCAACTCCCTCTTAACATGAGTGATGTTAAAGGATAAAAGGTTCAAGATAAGTGCCCAAACAGTTTGGGAGTATCGTTCCATTAGCTTCTTTCTAGGAGGGAATATTTTTCATATCAAGTTCACAACAAGCTCAGAATATCTGAAAATTGAAAGGTGACCACAACCAAGATTAAGGGCGTTTTCAATGCCTAATAATAAAGCTTTGAACTTAGTGACATTGTTTGTACAGGCAAATTCTAACATGTAAGACAGATTATGAATTTTTCTTCCAGAGGAAACCAAGATAATTCCATCCCCATTACCTTCGTTAGAGAGTGAACCATCAAAGTGCATGTGCCACATATAATCTTCTAAATTGATTTGTTCCAAAGGAATATTATCCTCTTCAACAAAGATGGAATACACTCCCAGGTCCTCTTCGATACAGTTTACGCTAGATTGTGGAACACTCTCCATATAGGGTGAAATTCTTCCCTCTATAAGGATTATAACGTTCTTACTGTTCGGAGGAACGGATAAATGTGTCCCATCGAGTGAGAGGTATCCACCTGTTAAGGCTTTCCAAACTCTCCCCAAGATAATTAAGTAATTTCTTACAGGCATATCAATTACCTGAATGTTGAGGGTTTTTATTATCTCGGGATGAGCGCAAAAAACCAAGGTCACATACTTAATCTCACCTATGGTTGTTTGTTTTAGAATATTATGGGAGAGCATGCTTCTGGCGTTTTCATTTGTACAAGACAAGACTAGCTCTTCCATAATAATCTTCAACATCACACTTGGGCCTGAACCACCATTAATGAGGCAACAATGGGAAATCTTATCCATAATCTTTACAGAAATATAAAAAGGGGTATTTTTTACAAGATATATAAAGTTATGTACACCTACTTTATTTACAGAAGAATCCTCTTTGTTTACCTCTTCAGAAAGATTGTTTACAACGGAATATTTTCCTTCCATGAATTGTTTCAGATGCATATGTTGTTCAGGGACAACAGCCATGTCTAGGAGGGTTGCATCTGCGTTGATGTTGGCCAACTGATTCAAGATATTTTACTTGGAAGAGGGGAGAATGGGAGTGACTCCTTAACTCTCAGGAACCTTAGGAACTCGGAGAGCAGTAGTGGTTGAGGATGAGCTTGGGCCAGAATAAATGCAAGGAGGATCAAATTTTCCCTTGGGAGTATAGGTATTGTTCCTAGTGTTGATGACCATGACATCCTCTGGCTCTGCAAAATCTAGGACAGTGATAGTAGCTTCTGGTATTTTACCAAATATCTTATCTCTGGCATTCTTCTTTACCTCACATTTGGTTTCCTCGTGGTGTTCCTCGCAAAATTTACACCAAGTCTGAGGCAGGATAGCTTTAGGCTGAAAATTATTTTCAGTTGGATTTCTAAAGGTGGGTGTAGAAGAGGATGAAGCTCTAGGGGTGAGAGGGGAGACAGTACCCTTCCGCTCAAATTCTATCATACGGTTGTTCATATCTTGTACCAGATGTAAGAAAGCAGACATGTATGTATTTCTAACTGATTCTCCCTGGAGAAGACCAGTTCTTTCAAGTTGTTCTTCATACTCGGAATAAGCATGCAGAGCGGAACCGATATTATCAATGTATTTGTCCTCAAGCCTATGACGTTAGGGGGGAAGCAATGCATTGTAGTAATGCATGAAAGTGGCTTGGTTCTGAGGGTGGATAAGTTCAGGGATTTGATTGTATAACTTGGTGAAACGTAAGTTGAAAGACCTGATGGTCTCACCATATTTATAGGTGAC
Source organism: Picea engelmannii (assembly GCA_009831015.1). Classification (NCBI taxonomy): domain Eukaryota; kingdom Viridiplantae; phylum Streptophyta; class Pinopsida; order Pinales; family Pinaceae; genus Picea; species Picea engelmannii. The sequence goes on along the minus strand of WSFP011512196.1, from coordinate 6,075 downwards.
GTTATTGTATTCCCTTAACTTCTCGGCGGGGCTTTTGGATTGCCCATAAGTGGATCAGAACCAATAGATTAACTCCTCCCAAGTAGACAGAATCATAGGAGGAAGGTCAAATAAATCGATCGTCACCTTTCCTTCCAAGGAATTGATGAACAAGTGCATTAAAGTGTCATTTTCGTTGGCCCCTATGTTATGACAAGCATTAGAAAATGCCACCAGGTATTTTTTTTGTATTGACAGTGTTATTTCCTGAAAACTTAGGCAAGTGATCTTTAAACTTTGAAAGTGGGCGAGTAGCAGGTGTTAGGTTAAGAGGAGAGGACACATGCCATGGGGTAGTTGTGGTGTCTTCTTCAAATTGAAAAAGCCCATATTTTTTAATGACTTTGGTGGGGTTCGTGGTAGATTGTATAGGGATATGGTATCTATACAAGATACCAATCACTGATGACGATGAATATTGAGAATATGGAGCACTTCCAATGCCACCAGAGCCACCACTAGATTCCATCTTGTGGATGATAGATGAGGGTCGGAAGAAAGACGAATTGGATGAATTAGATAAAGTTCTCCTTAGAGTACTTTGTTGGGCAGATAACACAATGTTTCTTCTTCCTATTTCAAAAATAGGATTGTTTTCAGGTGACAAGCCTCTGCTTCTTCTAGAAGCACGAGAATCTAAGGACATGAAAGAAAGGCCAAAACTGAAGAAACGGAAATGTTACTGCTTATTTCTAGGTTGTCTACGTCTAGCTTCCAATTGTTATTGGGCACTAATATCTCGTTCAATTGCTTCCCAAGAATGGTTAATCTCGGCATAGGTGTTGGCAGTGTCTAAGATGGTATTAAATAGGTTCAAACCAATGTTGGTATGATCTTGAAGGTCAGGCTCAATATTTGGTTTCCTTGCAATAGGAACAGTCATTAAGAATAAAACAATCAAAGAATCAACATCAGAAAAAGAAAGATGTATCGATAAAAATCGAGTATAAAAATTAACCAGAGAGATATTGAAGATCTCCCCAGTATGGTCGCCAAATAAATGTTGAGGAAAAGATATGAAATGATCATACTCAAGCATTTTTGGACCTTGCTTGTCTAAAGCAAAGTAGATGGGAATATCACCCTATGTTTATAGCCAACAAAAATAACATCCTAACTCACAAGTATTAATTACGAGTGCTTAGGCTAGTCTTTTTTCAATAAAAAGCTTGCTGGAAATTTACTTTTTATTTAATTTTATGAACATATAAATTGCTTAAATGAATGTAAAGATAGAATTAAAGTCACCAAGATGATAATCGAGACAGATGAGACATAAAGAAATCCTTTATTTCATTCAAATTCACCAAAGAGTCATTTTCTTTACAAAATCTCATGCATAAATTTTGGACCAAAGTCAAACTTAGACATCCCCGATGGAACATACAAAAGGACCTCTGACATAAAACCAAAATTGAACTCTAAAATATGGATCATCTTGCCATAGATTGTTTCCCACTTGACTCTGCACAATAGCCTTTGTCAGTCATGAAAATTAATTCACAAACAGACAAGTCTACACGGACTATCAAAGATAGATCAACACCTCTGAAAAAAAAGTGTCTGAATGATGTGATCCAGCCCTTCATATTGTTGCCTACAATAAGACCCTGCTATCATAAAAGAGAATTAGGCTTGTGATGAATAAATGAATGAATGAAAACTGAACTATCTCAGCATAAACTCAAAGAGCAAGCCTTAGTATGCTTCTTCTTCTATCCTCCTTTTGTTCCTCCCTTTCCTTTTTCTTTTAAACAAATTAGAATTGGTTGAAGTAGTTGAACCAACTCATTAGTTAAGTTAATTAAAATACCCAACCAACTTTAGTTAGGGGGGGATTAATAATCATAATAAGGGTTATAAATAAATAATAACTAGTAGGTGGGACCCCTTGTGACTCCCTTTAGCTCATAACAATCATAACATAACTATTTAGTTAAGAAAAACACACCTCCTTGTGACTCTCATCCACATATTTACATTTGACAATTTAGTTCATGATATTTGAAATTATTTTCAAAAAAAAATGTTACTCGTGTATCCAAAATAAAACATGTTGTCCAAAAATTCATGAAGTCAATTGTCATCAATAATAGACAAAATAAAACTCAAAAGCCATATTTCCCACTCTATGATGCAATATTTCCTTAATTGTTGTTGTCACCTTTCGATTTTCCTAAATTTTCCTTTGGTTGCGCTGAGCCTTTAGGCCTAATCTCGTTGATCGTGTGGGAACAATCGTCCCTCAAATGCATTCGGGAAGACACGGATTTGTTAGAGCCATTGAAGGGTGAGGAAGGGGCAGCAGTGGCTTTTCCTTTGGCAAGGGCATGGTGGGCCTTAGTTTTTATTCTCTTGCTAGCATGGGAGGATTGCACTGGAGAGTGGTCAAGGGAAGCTTGGAAAATGGGGTTAATAGGTAGAGGAGAAGGCAAGGACAAATTGGGCCAGCCACGATGTTGGGAGACTGTCGTGTGGAAAATCTCCTGCCATCCATCATTTTCAGGAACCTCGGGTTGTAATGAGATGTGAGGAGGTACAGGGATACCAAGGGCTTGCGGGACTTGGAAAGGAGGCCTTTCAGGCCTAGGTTGGACCACTCCCTACCCAATCCATTTGAAAAATCCATCCTGAAACAATTGGCCAAGATCTTATGAGTCAGCATCAAAATGTATGGAGAACCTTGGCCTACATTGTTGATTAAGGTTGGTTGTCATTGATGTCAACCCTTGAAGAAATCCTCGCAGCACAAAGGCTGGGTAATGGACAGAATATTATTTGATGTAAAGATGACTCGTTATTGTCTTTTCATGGTTGATAATAAGTAGAAATAGATGAACTCCAAAGTAGTCCCCTTATGGTGAAATCCCTAACAGGAAGATGCTTTGTGGATTGAGTTATCCTAGAAGTATGGTTAGAGAACCCATGATTATTTGTGGAATAATGAGATAAACACCAATGAATTTTTCAGTGAAAATATCCTATATGGATAGTGTTTTTCATTTCATTTCTGGTGGTATGTGGAACGTCACATAAATCCTCACAATTAGAGAGTTATGGCCATGAGAAGTTGGAGAACCGAGGTTTGGGTAATGGACCCAAGTTTGTTTGATGGATAACGATATGAGTTTTGATATAGTTTCAAGTAATACTATTCTATATGAATAGTACATTTCATTCCATTTCTGGTGGTATGTGGAACGTCACATAACTCCTCACGGTTTGAGAGTTGTGGCCTTACGAAGTTGGAGGACCCTCATATGTCATCTAGAAGCCCCAAAAGGTCAAAGTAGTCAAAGTGGTTTAAGAGATTTTAAAAGGTAAATAATAAAGTGAAGTGATGAGTGCACTATAATTCAAAGTGAATACAAAATAAACTAATTCAATAATAAATGTAATGGAGAAATTAGAAGTGGGTCAACCCTAAAATAAGGAAAGTGGGCAAAGTGACCTAGAAGATGTTTTTAAGGAAGCTACTTAGAGAGTATAAATAAGAGGCAAGGCTCTCTCATTTAAGACACAATTGAAAATATTGAATACCTATAGGTGTATAAGGTAACCAAAGTATATCTAAGCCCAATTTATAAGGAAAGTGAAGAAAAGAAGGCCGGAATTCAAGGAAGGATAAATTCTTTTGATGATGCTTTCTAAGGTATGTTTCTTTCAGGTCATCTCACCATTTTCGCAATAAATTTTTTTCTAGAATGATTCAAACTGTAAAATTTCTATTCCATTGAGGAAACATATCCAATTATCTATGGTAAAAAAATTCAGCGTGTGGGTCATTATATTTTTGGAGTTACAATCCGTGGAAAATAGGTTTGTGGCTAGTCCTGAAACTAGTCAAAAATAGGTGTTTCGGGTAACAATGCCATAACTTCTTCATAACATATCCAAGTTAAGTAAGACCAAATTTCTTGGTTAGAGTACAGTATGTAGTATGTTGTGTAATAGTTTTAGATCAATTAAACAAATATTCTGTGCGGGGAACTCTCTACAAGGTTGCTCTCTAGAATAAGCCAGAATTCAGAAAGGTGTGCCATTTTTTTCATAACTCCTTTTCTGAGAGGTTACATGTAGTCACCCCTGGTGTAATTTCATAAAACGCACTAAAGAACATTGTGTATAATTTTCATATCTTTATTCATTACAGGTACAAAGTTATGATTATTTCAAGTTAGGGTTGTTGACTAATCCAAAACTAGTCTTGTGAAACTAAAGAAACGTTTGATGAAAATGCTAGTCTCTTGTTGTTAAAGTTAAGGAAAGTTTGCAGGTATGTGATCATATACACCAGGTATATTACAGAGTTACAAATCATATTTGGATGATGAAATTGATTAGGGATTTTGGTTGAGTTACAAGTTGGGTGCATGGTTGAGACAAGTAGTTGATGAGTTGGCACATACATGAGGTGTATATTTGATGTTGGTATATATTGATCAGTCATAGTTGATGAGTACTTGACACATGATTGGTACATACTTGGTACATGGTTGGTTTCACTTGTTTATGGTACAGGTTGATTACAGATTGTTTGGTATAGGTTGGTGCATGGTTGATGCACTTGTTTATGGTACAGGTTGATTACGGGTTGAGGTATAGGTTGATGCATGGTTGATGCATGGTTCAATTTTATCGGTACATGTTTACAACGGTATATCTCACAGTGATAGTGTGATAGTGGTTCCATAATTCTACTTCTACTTCAAGGCGGTTGGACGGGGAAAGGACAAATGGTTGTAGCCACCTTCCAATTGTAGTCGGAGAACATAGGGGGTTGTAGCTTCCTTCTGGTTGTAGCCAGAGAATTGGGAAGTTGGAGATTCCCTCATGTTGTAGCCTGAGAAACTAGGGGGTTGGAGCCTCCTTCCAGTTGCAGCTGGAAAACAAAGGAAGTTGGTGCTTCCAATGAATGTAATTCTTCAAGACATATAAGATAAATCATTCTGTGGTTTTCTCCCAATTTGGGTTTCCACGTAAAACACTGGTGTAATGTGTATGTGTGTGATTATTCATTTCTTATTGCTCATTATTGGATAATAATTCTACATTGATATAACACTTGGATTATTTGGAGAAAAAGGATTATAATTACATTATTACTGATGCACCCCCCCTCTCAGTAATCCAACAATTGGTATCAGAGCAGGTTCCTTCAGAAATTAGTTTAACCACTGAAAGGAAGATCATGGAGAGTACCAACTCATATAAAATTGGAATACCACACTTTGATGGACAGAAGTATGATTTTTGGAGCATAAGGATGAAGACATATATACAAGCACAGGGGTTTGAAATTTGGCAATCAATTGTAGATGGATACATAGTACCGACAGTTCCACCAACAAATGACAAAGAAGTGAAACTTGGTCAGAATAATTCCAAAGCTACAAATTCACTTTTGAATGGTCTCAGTGAAACAGTATTCACCAAAGTCGCACATTGTAAATCCGCCAAAGATATTTGGGACAAACTTTGAAATATTTATGAAGGAGATACAAAAGTCAAAGCAGCAAAACTTCAAACTTACAAAAGTCATTTCGAACAACTAAAAATGAAGGAAGATGAGAATATTGCAGCCTACTTCTTAAGAGTTGACGAAACAGTGAATGCAATCATAGGATTGGGAGATGAAATTGAAGAATCTGTAATTGTTCAAAAGGTACTAAGATCTCTTCCTATGAGATTCAACCCTAAGATATCAGCACTAGAAGAAATATCGGATCTGAACTCAATAAGCATGGACGAACTACATGGAATATTCATAGCATATGAAATAAGAACTGAACAAGAAAATCCAGATGTAAAAGAAGCAGTCTTTAAAGAATCCAAAATATCAAAGCAAAAGAAAAAGGAACAAGAAGAATATAGAAACAGCAGAGACGTCTCGGAAGATGATGAAGAAGTGGCCAACTTCATCAAAAGATTGAACAAGGGAACCAATGGTAGGTATAGAGGTAAGCTTCCTTTAATTTGTTTTAATTGTGATGGTATTGGTCATTTTGCTAACAAATGTCCTCATAAGAAAAAGAG
>WSFP011512180.1:0-13022 GCA_009831015.1 Picea engelmannii | reverse complement strand
AGGAAGTTTTTGTTGGGTTTTCTTCCCCTAGAGGGTTTCCTAGGATAAATGTTGTGTCTCTTGTGAATGTGTATTTATCAGTGATCTTGTTCTTATGTTGCTCTTATCTATTGAAATGCAAAGAACTATAATAATGGCATAAACATTAACAATTGACAGGGACAAAGTCCATTTCCTTGAGTGAAGAATTTTAAGATTCAATTTGATGAGCAATGAACAAATTTGGCATCAACATTTAAAGCTCATTTGGTGATTCCACAAAGGGAAGGAGCCCTTTTCCTTGTATATTTTAAAGACTTGTTGCTTGTAGGGTGAAGCAAATAGCATTGTGAAGGCATTGAAAATTCACCTTGGTGACTCCACACTCCACTCCATTTTGGTATGAGATATGATTGGGTTTTTCAAATTTGGTGCTTCATGTTGAAGAACTATAAAGAGCAATGGATCCTTGGGAATTTCATGAGACCTATCCTTCTCTAGATGTTCAAAAAATTCTCGGGTATCCAAACCATTATTCTCCAAAATGGCTAAAGAAACTTTGAATATTTAATGGTGATGCTCATTGTGTTGTCATGGAAAACATGAAATATGCTTTGAATCTCAATGTAATCCATGATGATATATTGCTAAAACGTTTTGCATTTTTTTTGGAAGAGAAGCAAAATACTCGAGCTAAATATTGTAGTGGTCCTAGGGAGATCGCATCTTTAGAACATCTTGTTAAAGTCTTTTTCAAACATTTGGGTCCTCACTTACAAACATTTGAAGAAGCTTTTGAAGAAATTGTTGCAACACTACAAGAAAATAATGATGATCAACCATCCCAAGACTCCATGCATGAAAACCTAGAGGATGAAGATGGTGAAACTTATCAAGTTATTGAAAAAGACATTGCACATAAGGAAGACAATGATGAAGAAAATTCCCAAGATCTTGTTCATGAATAAGTATCTATTATGCTTACTGTTGAAGATCAAGAATATGAAGAAAGAATAGATGAAAAACCTTCTCATGATTTTCTTGAAGAACAGGAATCATTCCATAATCCCATTCAAAATCAAGAGCACAAGGAGGCATCCTTTTCATCCTCCATGCATGAAGAAAAATAATTGGTAATACACAATTATCCTAACATTTTTTAACTTAACTATACATCTATTGAAAAATTTGAGGATGAATTACCTTCTATTTATCTGCTTCCACACTTTGATGAAGACGTGGGCAGCCAAGATTATAACATGCATTTTCATTATTTGGATGAAGAGTTTTGGAAATTTTAAGAAGATCCAATTTATGACACATCTAGAGAAGGGAGTGCTAATTCTGAATTTCTTGGGTAGCCTGATATAATAGAAGTAAATTCAAAAAGTCTTCATGCACGTTTCCAGCCTTCACATATGGACCTACCAACCAATACATGCACTCAGGAATTAACTTCCAGATCTGAAAATGCCTCTTGTGACTTACCTTCATGCTCAACAATTGAACGTTTTGCTTAATCCATGGTTTAATCTCTCTTATGCACTTAAAATATGATGTATAAATGCCCAACGATTTAAGGGTTAATGTTTCTTTTATTACAAGTTTAATTTTTTAAGTACATCATTGAATGACGGTTTTGATATTGTTGGCGCACATCTACTTGAATGTTACATGTGATTTACGCTCTATTATACCATATGCACTAAATTAATATCCTCAAAATTTGGCTAAGTGCTTAGTCCTCAATAATTAAAGATCAACACTTTCACCATGAAGCAATTATCAAGAAAAGCTTGAAGATAACGATAAACTTGATTTTTTATAAAGGATTTTTGGTTGGAGAAACAACCATCAGAAAGAGTCGAACATCAAGAAGCATCAGAGAAGGGTTATCAAATGAGGTAGAATTAATAGTTATTGAAAATTTCAAGAGCTACATGTTCACCCAATTTTTGGTGAAGCACATGATGATCATCGAAAGGAGTCATTGTACAACCCCATACAAGGTCATCGAATGGGGAAAAATTGTCAGTTATTGGAAAACCCCAAACATATATTCACCCAATTTTTGATGATTTAGATCATGGTAATTGTGAATGCTCATCAAGAAGAGTCATCAAGGAAGGTTACAAAGCATGGCATCAAAACAACCATCAGGAGAGCCATCAAGAGGAGATGGAAAGTAAGCATCAAGAAAGCCAACGATTTGTTGCAAAATAAGATACTCGATGAAAGGCTATAAGAAAAATCCCAATAGATCAATTCAATCGTCAAGATAGCTCCAAAATTTGTTAATTGACAAAGCCCAATGAGGAACCCAATGAAGCAAGCCAAAAATAAATAATATTGTTTTCACCATTACTTGAGAAAACATACCTAGATTCATATGAACTTTGAGAAAACAAACTCAACGTTCCACCTTAAGCGCATTTACTCAATAGTAAATATAGATACGATAAGGTAAGATAATTTTATTAATTTCCAACGAGTGACCATAAATTGGTCATAGGGATTTCTAGGTGCACTAGGAACAATACAAAGTGGGAGTGTGAGTGCAGCTCCTATGAAATCATATCTAACCTCTGAGTTCAAAATACCTAGAATCTAAAGTATATCATCTAAGAGATAAAACAGTACAAAATCGAGAGTCCCAAAGAAGAAAGGATCCCTCTCAAGCAATCGATAACCAAGAAAAATGTCTCAACTTGAGGTGCCTAGAGAATGCGCTCAAGGTCTGGAGGAGTCACCGTTTGCTAACGAAGGAGAAGGAGGAGCTACTAAGATCCGAATATGTATTTCCAGTAGGTGGAACTTCCCTACCATCCAAGGATGAAGTGAAGAAACACCTGATGGAGGATTGTTCGAATGAACTGGAAGATCTGGAAGTACTAGAAGATTTGGTTACAACATACTACCTAGAAGAGGATACTCCCTATTGATATATAGATGAGTGGGAGGGAGGGTATCTACTGTGAATGGAAGAATTTTCTTGAGCCCAAACTTGACACTTTCACAAGACTTGACACTGTCACAAGGGTCTCACAACCGGAGGTCGAGGTTCTCCTTGAGATCTGACGAATCTAGGCTCTGAGGTGGAGCTAATCTCTTCCTGTCTATTGGTGCCCCTATCTATGGACACTAAGAAGGAGGAGGTGATCATCCTAGTCGTGTTCAGTGATGAGGTTGGTCTAAGCATATACGATCGAAACTGGGAAGCCTCCTTCATGTATAAATCCAAACACTGTTGGTCCACATATCTGAAGAAGATGGAAAGGGAGATCTAGGACTTCTTGAAGAGGCAATTGTATCGAACTTAGATCTCATAATAGATGGGACATTGGAAAATGAAATCCTCCTCCATCTCTATTTCCTATAGGAGGTAGAGTCAACAAGCTATGAGTCATACATGCTCAATGAAGAAAACGAGGGCCAAGTCTTACCTTCCATTGCATATTTGGCACTTGACGCATAGACATAATTACCAGAGGATATTATTTTGTAAAATAAAACCAAAATGACCAAAAATCATCACCAAGAACTTTGTTGGGTTGGATTAAAGGAACAATTACTAGCTAAGGCCAAATGGTACTCCAAAGAGAAATCTAGGTAATTGATTCCTCTTCTCCTTCAAAATTAAAGCTTTTGGAGAGCAAAAGCTTCCCAAACTAGGGAGGGATGATCCAAAATGGACATAAATAGTTACTATATGACTTTAATGATGCTCTAGAATGGGGAAGATAGAATTTGGGACCTTCAAGGGTTAATTTGGATCAGGCCCTGAAAACCACATTAACGAACCAAAACTAGAAATGCTTTGGTTTATCTCTAACCTCAAGGAAAATTGAGGAAAATTTTCCTATAGGTCCTCATTGCATTCTACAAGTCAGTAATTTTCCAATGTATGTCAAACAAACTACGTATGTGAAAGTTCTACCCTTGACAAGGTAACAATCTAATTATTCCCCACACGTCCATGTGGCAATGACATCAACTCACCATGATTCACCTATGTGTAGTTAATAATGTATGGGAATCCACTAGAGATTTCTAGAAGCACTAAAGAATAAAAAACCCTATCCTTGACGACCAAGAAAGAGTGGAAAAACCCTAGCTAAAAGGAGGGGAAATAGTGTGAGGTGCTACCAAGATAAGTAGAGAGATAACAAAGAAGGAATAATATAATTATGTAGGGGATTGTATCATACCATAGTGTCTAATTGCTCCACAATTAGCTTAATGGTGTCTATATTTCCCTTGTACTCTCATTTGATTAAGAAGAAAGACATAGAACTCCACATTCTTGTTAGGTTTTCCCACATCAAGGTTCCCAGGGTAAATATTATGTCTTCATTGTTCCATTGCGTGTATTCACAGTTGTAGTTTCATTCCTTTATAAGTAGTTGAAGGATCTATATGATGTGTTTATTTTCTTGTTAACTCATTAAAAAATACAAATAGGCTCACTATAATAGTTGTAAGTTAAGCTATGTTTTGGCAAGTTGACCATTGGAATATCCAAGGTAGTTTACATATCATTCAACCTTTAAAGCCAAACAATGGAAAAAAGAAACGACCTTAAAAAGTATTAAACTAGCATAGATCCTTCTTAAGCATAGATTTTGTATGCTAGTGTGCATACTAGAACATAACCATCTAAACCTTGGTCGTGGATGCATTAAACTTAGAATATAATGTGAAGCTCTAGAATTTGACTCTTAAGGATGCATAGCTCAAATTCACACAAATGATGCACATATAAAATATTGAAATAAAATAAGGTGCATATCATACCCAAGGTTACATGCGTTTAGGTAATCAATGGCCATATAAAGGATATTTGGTAACATGGGATTGCATATTATACCTTTGACCATAATGAATCCTTCAAAGATAAGGAGTTGAGATAGTTCAAGTTTCAACCTAACATAAGAATTTAATGTTCAAACAGTGGAATCTTCCCCCTTGGTTCCCTCAATGTGTTAGAAATGAATTAGAGGTTAATTTATATTTATTTTCAATATATTAGGATTTTTAAACTTCCTATGGATCCTATTACTAACCAAACTAGAAGCCTCGTCAAGGTCCCTCAAGCCGCTAAGGCAATACCACGTAAGACAAGTGCCCAATGTCACTGCGGCACAAGGCCTTCCCTGTTCAAGCCCAACCCCTATGCTAAAGGACTTTGAGAGGATTCCCTAACACAACAACTTCACTCAAAATTAAATAGACCAATGCCTTAACCAATAATAACATGAAGGTAGGAGTTAATTATTTATAACAACTGATCTAAAATGATATTTATCTAACAGAAAAAAAATACAGATCAGCAAACTAAAACCACTCTAGATTTGTAAGATAAGTCAAGTAATACCAAAACAAAAGAGTGGTGAATTCCCTTACCAATCTTAGGATGAAACCTTTACTATACATCTTGATAATTGGTTATCTTTTTACAGTTTCCTTGCTGTTCTGAAATTCCATATCTGTAAAATACACTAACATAGAAGAAAACAACAAAGCAAATGACCTTTTTGAGGCCTCCCACAAGTGTAAAACACCTACGAACAATACATTTGTGGGTTAGGAAGCTTGGTTAGCAAGATAGTAATGATTTCCTATGCCCAAAACTTCATATTTACAATTAAATTGCAATTTCCAGCAAGCCAAAAACTACTTTGCATATTTGGGGTTCAATTCCCCCTAAGGTCAAAACCCAGAAAATTGTTTCAGCCAATAAATCACTCTGTAATGGTTGGAATTTATCAATATATTCCAGAAAATAATAGATTTAATTTTAGAAAGCAAATCTGGAAAATAAAAAGTTTTTTTTTTCTTTTATAGTATACTTACATTGTGGCCCTTTTTAATGAGATTTTTTTGACGAATTTGGTGTAAATTCTTGCTGTAAATTTTCAGATCTGCAAACTCTCAAATAACCTAGAAAAATATAAAATTAAATGTGGAAAAGTAGAGGGTTAAATGGCCTTGGGGTAGAGGTAACTCTAGAGACAAAATCCCCAAGGGTTCACTAGCTATGTAAGATGAAATTTTAAGAGCAAGCTAGGATAAATATATTTTTTAATTTAATTTTGTTTTATTTAAACAAAAAATAAAAGATGTTATGAGATTATCTTTAAATAAAATGGTTGAAGTAGTGAGACTTATCTCGGCCTTACTCTTACCTCCAGAGCGTTGGACTGTGATCACTACCCTTTATAAGTCGGCTGCAGAATTTGGACTAGAGAATGGGTTTGTAGTCCAAGAGACTATTGCACCCAGTCTAGTCTAGAACAATGATACAAGATTATGGATTCTACTAGGAAAGATCCCTCAAAGGAGATGGTCTCCAACCATTGTATTGACTATGGCACCAAATAGAACCTTACCCTTGCTAAAGGGATCCCCGATAAGGATCTGTCCAACACTTGGGTTCGCTTAACACCCAACACAAACAAAGGATGAGATGGAGATTTGCGCCTTGACCTCTCCTTCTATGTGACTATGTAGCCCCTCAATGGATCAACCCAATCGTCTTACAGTAATCCTGAAACACATGTGTCTATTCTATGAAGCAAAATTACACTTAGCCGAGAAGAAAGAGCATAGAATAATCAACCTATAAAATTCATTAGAAAATAAAAGTTTTTATTGGATGGCATAAATGATATCACAATTCGACAACAACCTAATTCGGAGGAGGGACTATATTTTTATAGACTCTCTTTACAACGTCTAGTTTCCCTCTCCCAATTAAAAATATTTTTTTGACTTGTCATCCACAACCTGGAGACTAAGTCACTTTTACAAAATAATAATTTATCATGAAGAACAAATTTATAAAATAAAATTCACCCATAAGGGATTTTTTGATGTCCCTTTCCCAAGAGTAGGCCAGCAGGGAGTGACTTAGTAGTCTATTTGTTCCCGTAGACTATGGTCAGGTCAAATAGGGAACAAGAGGAGAAATAAGGGTGAATTAGTGGCTAAACGATGAATTAAGCCAGAAAGCATAGGAAAAGTCACTTAAGCTAAAGTCAATGGAGAAATAGAAGAAAAAGGTGTTGAGGGGGAGACTTAATTAATTAATCACTCACCTTAGGAGGAAAAGCGCCTATATTAAGTGATGTCAATGGAGAATTAGATCGGGAAGAGTATAAAGGGAGGAATTCGACCTAATTCCTCATTATGTTATGTTTTGATGTTGAGACAATTTTGAGAGGAGGAGGAAATCGACCCCCTTGTTGTTTTGTGGATTTCTAGAGGAAACCACCACCATTCATTGGTTTTGGTGTTGAGAGATACACCCTAGCCTATTGGAGATACCATCCACGTATTTCACCATGCTATTCAGGAGTATCCAGTTTGCAGTTATTGTGCAACTCAGCTAGTGAGGGTGCAAGGGTTAGAGAGGGTTTTGTGTAGTTGCACGAGACCGAGGATTATCTTGTATATTCCTCCCGACCCAGTTGAGAACTAGCCAGGGCGCTTCTTTTGAGCCACCAGTCATCAGATTCTGACAGTGGAATCTCTCAGTTCGCATCATACAGCGAGGAAGGGCACAGTTCTTGAGGAGGGACATTTGGGGTTCCAGGGGGTATTCCAGATCAGATCCGAGGAAACCCTTCCGACCCATTACAGAGGAGACCAGGAAGATCATTTTGAGACATACATCGTCAGATTCTGTCGGTGGGATCACTAGGGCACACTCACACAACCTAGGAGGTGCGCAAACCCCCAAGGGGTGACATCTAGAGATTTTGAGGTCTGATCTTCAGTTCGACAGTTTCCAAGAGCAACCTAGAGGCTGGGGTGCTCAGTTTGGGACAGTTTCTAGCTCGTTCTGTCGAGTATAGCCATCATGGTGAGTTTTCCAGTATTTGTAGCAGTTGTCGTGAGTTTTCGAAACTGCATTTTGTCGATTTATCCGTGCATGCACAGATCTTCCTTCATCTTCAGATCATGGGTATTTCATATTAGTTGCTTTGTATTCCAGTGACCATCCATGAGATATAATTGATGACTATTTTATCTTCTTCCAACATATTGTTGTATTTCTTGCTTTTTCCTCATAATACATATTAATGTGATGGTGTTGTTCTCTATTTCACATGCGTCATATATATTGCTTAAACAATAAATGAATGAAACACACATGCGAAAATCACCAAGCATGTTAAAACATTAACTCAAATGCATCTAGAAACCTCCAGAATATCAAATCTGAGTGATAAACAGTAGTTCAACAATAGATATCCAAATCAACTAGATCAGGGATATTTCAGTGGTATCATAGCCTTCTTCCTTCCAGCCTGTGAAGAAGTTCTTCTCATGAGACCATGATTCCAGGAATAGGTGAAGAATACCCATAGGGACAAGGACACCGTGGGGACGAGTATACACAGTACCACAGAGGTCATAACAGAGATAGGAGGGATAGGAACTGAAGGGACTACACTCCCTTCCACACTCAGTCAGATACAGAGCCATAGTTAGAGGACAAATAGCATATCAGTTCGAACATAGAGGCAGATATAGAGAGGACTATGGGTGATAAGCGTGAGACACCTGAGGGCAGGGGGAAAGGCCCCGAGACACATGTTGATAGTATGCAGGCCATGTTGAATGACCTAGCTAGAGGACGGAGGGACATGATGAACGTCATAAAACATATGGATATCAGTACACAGATGATCCACCATAGCATGAGCACCATAGATGCCAACGTCGCAGGAGGAGCGAGTTATTCAGGGGGACACCAGGGAGGTGGGGACAGTGGCTTCAATGGATCTCATGGTGGAGCTAGTCCACACCCTTCACTAGTCTGAGCCTACACATTGTCTAGGAGGATTCCCCAACCTTTATACCCACAGTTCCAGGGAGGACAACTATTGGGACAGCCAGGGTAGGAGGGAGGACAGTCAGGTCAGGGACAGGTAGTGCCACAAGATCCATTCGGGAAGTACATGAGAGACTACTTGGCACTAGGACCAGAGTTCCATGCAGACATGAGTTTGATGGACTATTGTTCGATCAGATATCGAAACAGACCCCAAGAGGCACAGAGGGGCATTGGGAAAACTCACAACACGGATTTCATCAAGAAAGTGGGAAAGATGAACATTCCTACTTTCAATGGATCATCACGATGCTCAGCTCAAGTATGGGTACATAATATTGACACATATTTCAAGCTTAACTCGATGACAAAGTCAAAATATATCAAATTCGCCACCTTGCACTTGGAGGGGGAGGCCCATGAGTGGTGGTACCATGGGTTGGTGACCTTGGGTCACAACCATATTACTTCATACTTGGATTTCATTGAGAAGTTGATGGAGAGGTTTGACATGAGAGATCTAGAGCTCCACTTCAGGGACATTACACAATTGTCTATCATTTGAGTCCATCACAGAGTTCCAGTGGAAGGCAGTGAAGTATCATATATATCGGAGCACAGACTGGTGATGTTGTTCACTAAGGAATTGGCAGAGCCATTGAGGGGTTGGGTTAAGGATTTCAAGCCTCACACCTTACAAGAGGCCATTGTGCGGATGAGAGACATGGGGGACTCAACGTTGAAACCCAAAACCTTTACCAAACCCTTTGTACCACAGAGAAACAAGGATCAGAAAAATCCTCAAAGGGAATGGAAGGGTAAGCCCAAGTTGGATGATGACACGAGACGTGAGTTGATGAGGAAGAAGCTTTGCTTCTCTTGCAGAGACCCTTGGGTCCCAAGGCATAGATGCATGGGGAAGGGACAGATCCACTACATTGAGGTGGAATCAGACATTGAGGAGGAGGATGAGGATATTAGGGCACAGGAAGACAATGATTTAGAGGATGAGACCACACATGAGCCAGAGCGGCAGCTGAAGAAACCTCAGATACCAGCAGGGGCACATCCCAAGGAGGAGACAAAAAGTTGTAGAGAGGTGAAAGGGGGACCCATAACAACCCTTTTCAGATTACCCAGGTACAACACTCTCAAGATCAAGGGCCTTGTATAGGGGCAACACATGACCGCTTCAGTTGATGGTGGGTCCACCCACAATTTCATAAATGTGTCCTTAGTAGCCAGGAGGGGGTTACACACTGAGGAGTTTGAGGGACTCCACGTGGCAGTGGAAGATGGATACACGATGACATGTTTGGACATGATCCCATACCTAGGGGTCAAACTAGGAAACTACACCCTGACACATAATTTCTATGTAGTTGACCTATCAGATACTGATGTAGTATTGGGAGTACAGTTGTTATATTTATTGGGGGAGATTGGGCTCAACTATCAGACGTTTACAATGAGCTTCAAAGATGCCAGTGGATCGAGAGTGGTACTGAGAGTCTGAGAGACATGTCTACACGATCACCACGAGTAGTATCAACAAAAAGGATGGAGCGGATCTTCCGTCACAGTGATGTATCCTATGCAGCGTAGTGTTTGATCACCACATAGAAGGATTCAGAGGGCAGAGAGCATTACCATCCACATATCAGGAAGCTTCTAATTTAGTATGAGCCAATGTTTGGGCCGATACCACCAGGGAGACCACCATACATGGGATTTGAGCATACGATCTAGTTGGAGATAGGGTCTACACCAGTGATCACCGTGCCCTATAGTCACCCCAAGAGATTCAAGGACGAGATTGAGAAAGAAATCAAAGAATTGCTAGTGATGGGGCACATCAGGCCCAACACGAGTCCTTTTTCCTCTTCAGTCGTTCTGGTACTGAAGAAGGATGGCACATTGAGGATGTGCATTGATTATAGAGATCTCAATAAAAAAATGATCAAGAACATGTACCCCATTCCACGCATAGATGAGTTGATGGACGAGTTACATGGGGCAGTTTTCTTCACCCAGATTGATTTGCAGTCAGGATATCATCAAATTAGCATTAGGGATCAGGATATAGGGAAGACAACATTCAGATGCCATTTCGGATATTTTGAGTTCTTGGCCATGCCGTTTGGAGTGACCAACACACCTGCCACTTTCCAATCTTGCATGAACCACATCTTCAGAAGGAAGTTGAGGAAATACCTTTTGGTATTCTTAGATGATATATTATTTACAACAGGACATGGGATGAGCATCTAGCACATTTGGAGGAGGTCTTGGGCATTATGCAGACACAGTAATTATATGCCAAGGATTCCAAATGTGAGTTTGGGATGAGAGAACTACTATACTTTGGGCATATCATCAGTGAGCAAGGAGTATAGGTTCATTAGGATAAGATCATGGCCATTTTGGATTGGCCAACACCCAAGAACCTCACAAAGATGAAGGGATTCTTTGGGTTATGCAGTTACTATAGGAGGTTTGTCAGGGGCTTTTAGCAATTGGGAGAACCACTCACAGATTTGAACAAGAAGGGTGCCTTTCATTGCACACAGGAATCACAATATACATTTGATAAAATGAAGGAGGTTATGAGCACATGCCTTGTTCTAGCCCTTCCGGATTTCTCTCAATCGTTTTTCTTAGAGTGCGACGCATCAGGAGTGGGGATTGGAGTAGTTTTGATGCAGGGATTCTATCCCATTGTGTTAGAAAGAAGGAATCTCAACAAGTCGGAGAGACTCTACTCTATTTACGACAAGGAAATGCTAGCAATAATGCATACCTTAACCAAATTCAGGCAGTATCTGGCAGGTAGCATATTTTTAGTGAAGACTGATCACAACAGTGTCAAGTATTTCCTGGATCAAAAAGACCTCAGTGAGAGAAAACAGAGTGGGTCTCGAAGATCCAAGCCTTTGACTTTGACATTGAGTACGTCAAGGGAAAGAGGAATTTCGTAGCAGATGCCTTGTCCAGGAGACCACCAGGGTGTTCAATGATGGACATTTGCATAGATTGGAAAGAACATTTTTTGGTGGAATACTCCAAAAACATTTTTTCTTGTGAGGTGATGGATGGACAGGTGGTTGATGATATATACCGGGTACTAGATGATGTCATTTTCTACAAGGTAGATTCTGAAGATGTGTCATGATTTTCCTGCAGTCGGGCATCAAGGATACTTCAAAAATGACAGACAGATCAGGGAGAGATTCTCATGAAAGGGTCTCAAGGCTGATGTATTGAAACACATCTGGGAGTGCACGACTTGTCAGTAGAACAAGTCCATGAAGACACACCCTGCAGGGTTACTTCTGCCTCTACCCATTCCAGAGAAGAAATGGGAGAGCATTTCTATGGACTTCATTATAGGTCTTACTCGATTGCAGGGTAGGGACTGTATATTTGTGGTGTTCAACAGGCTAACCAAATTTGAACATTTATTTTCCATACCCACGGACTACAAGGCCATACAGGTAGCAGAGTTATTTTTCATAGAGGTGTTCCGGTTGCACAGCTTACCCAGGCAGATAGTCAGTGATAGAAATGGGTGCTTCATCAGCGCGTTTTGGCAGGATCTTTTTCGGTTGGTGGGCACGGAGCTACCCATGAGTACCAGCTACTACCCACACACAGATGGACAGACAAATATTGTCAACAAATGGGTGGAGGGGTATCTCAGAAACTATGTGGGAGGGAAGCAGCGCACATGGGTGAGATGGTTTCACATGGGTGAGTATTGCTACAACATGACTTACCATATGTCTATCAATATGTCACCATTTAGATCATTATATGCATACGATGCACCCTCTTTTGTGGAGACTGTGTTTGGGGATAACAGGGTCTCGGGGGCCAACGACTATGTGGAGGAGAGCTAGAGGATCCTATGGGAATTGAAGGAAAAATTGGAGGAAGCTCAGAACCAGCAGAATATCTATGTAGACAGGCAGAGGATATAGCATAGTTTTGAGGTCGGGGACTTGGTTTTTCTACGGTTACATCCATACAGACAGTCCTCCTTGAAGAGGAGCACAATAGAGAAGCTGAAGTCGAGATTTTATGGGCCATACAGAGTCATCAGGAGGATAGTCGAGGTGGCATATGAGATAGAGCTACTGGAGGGTAGCAAGATTCATAATGTCTTTCACGTTTCTTGCCTTAAAAAGGAAGTGGGACAATAGGT
>ML890296.1:13122-25233 GCA_009831015.1 Picea engelmannii | reverse complement strand
ACTTGACCTTAGGATGCCTTAATATCGTGATCACACCGTAGGACCAACCTTCAATTGCCTTTCCAAATCATTCATACCATGTATTGACATCTTCTTGTTTTGACCCAACTGTGGCAACTCTTCGATCTACTTTGAGAAAACTTATGCCTTTATGAATGCAATAACACCACTTCAAACCAAGGTAAAACAGAAAGAATGAAGTCATCATAGAAAAATAGTAGTTAAATACCAATCAAACATTAGCTCAGAAGAGTCAATAAACATGATCAATGGTTAAAAGATTTTCAAAGGACTATTTACAAGGACCATGTCAAAAGATAAAAGGAGCATTCAAGAACATAAAAATCTCACAACACCAAGGAGATCTCGAGCAATGAAAAACCTCCTTAAAATAAACAATAAAGAATCTGATCTCCTAACCCCCTAGGTAATAAAAGAATATACACTAAGCTCACAGTAGTAGTAGATTAGGCATTAGAGCTAAAATTCCTTTCCTTTTGCTTATAAAAGAAAAATAAAAGGGGGGTATGTTGCGGCCACAACACATCCCTAATCCATCTTTGGCCAATTTAAAAACCCCATTGACTAACCCTCAGGTCCACTTGTTATATAGGTAGGAAAATTTCTGTCAAGATACCATTTTATCCATAACTTTGTGTATCCTTTGTTTGGCATGGCTGACACTATAGGATTGTTACGTGTTGTGGGCATGAACCCCCTAGTTCTGGCATCACTATTGGGAGAATCAATATCCCTATGGTTGTGTTGACTAGTGGGATTGTCACTTATGTTGGTGTGCCTCAAAGCAACATAAGTGTCTCTTTGGGAACACCACTTGTTAACCTATCGAACTTAACTTCAGTAGCAGAAGCATTTCTGACTCCACACCTTCTGGTGGAAATGAGTTTATTCCTTCTTCTAGAATCTTGATGGGGAGCACTTTTGTTCCTAACATGGGATTTCATTTTGGTAGAATTTTTACCCCAAACTCTAGTTTTCAAATGTTTTTAGGTTTCAACCTTGGTGGCGAAAACATCTTAGGGGTAGTTACATGAGTGGCAATATGTACTTTCCCCTACATTGTCAATTTTGGAAATTTTAAATTTGTATGATTTATCCAAATCAATTAATGACTCAATGCAACATAATCCAACCAAAGCCTCCCATTCTAGCCAAGTTGCCCTTGAACATTCCCTAATTCGAGAGCAAGCTTGGAGAAGACCTATAAATCACATTATGACTTTTGATCTTTGGTGTTCGTTGAACTCGTTTATGGATGATAGTATCCATTTACAACTTTTCCAGCATATCCTAATAGGAGTTACCACAAAGTGGTACATTGAGTTTACATGCACTTCCCATAGTAATTTTTTGTCATTGGCAATTGCATTTTTTACACACTTTTGATTGTCAATATGATACGCGACTAGGATATAACTTCAAACATAGATTAGATAAAATATCTCCACCCACATTTTAGATCATATTCACAAGTGGAGGAAAGGACATAGAATGATCATAGCTAAAATCCATGACCATTTGATGGTCGATTGGTTTGTAATGCCTTTGTTACCTGGTATCGCTAAAGATATTGCCCTATCGTGGGTAGTGATTGATAAAGAGGTTATTATAAGATCCCAACATCTAGACTTGGTGTATTCCCAAACTGAGATGTTATATGAGATTTTTCCTAATTCACAGTGATTGAAAATTGATCTTACGAAAACAAAGCCAAGGCCTTGTGCTGACGATGTGCTCTATGTTGTATGAAATTCCACAACCCAATAGGTGATGAGTCAGATGGGACAAGTTTCCCCATATCCCAATACACCTATATCTACTTGGTACACTCAAAGTGCCTCACATCCCACCCAATCCTCTAAAGTCTATTCAGACCAAAGAACAAATCTGAAGGGAAATTAACAACATGGAGGAAAAAAGAAAAATATTAATTATGGATAGAGACCCATAAATAATAATGACACCAATAATGCTACCAAGGGTAAGAAAGAGAAAAATAAAGTGAAATTACCTTGGAAGAATTCCAAGGAAGATCACTTAACTCACTAGTGTCCTAAGTTGGAGGAGATTCAACAATAGATGGCACAACAAGAGGCTCAACAAACTCATGCAGTCTGACGGGTGCCTAAATTGGCATATTTTTAACATTCGTTAAGTACATTTTTCCTTACCATGTTTCCATTGTTCATTCTCTTTTGATATCTTTCTCATCTAGTTTGTCTTACTTTTTCACATAGGTATGCATCTTCTCCCGTATGCCATTTTTATGTTATTCTTACATATTCTTAAGGAAAACTATTACCTTCTTGCATTAACAATGATACACACGAGCAATTAAAGTGGTTGCAACTCTCTATAGGAGCTGTAACTCCTCTACAAGTGTTGCAACTCTGAGCATGACACAATTGTTGCAACTCTGAGCATGACACAACTGTTGCAACTCTGAATGTGTCCCCTATTGTTGCAACTCCAAGACAAAGTTTTCCAACACATCAGTCATCGTTATAGTTGTTGGTCAAAGATCGCTCCTCGCATAGAAAGGCGACATAAGGCAAGTGGACAACCAAAAGAGAGATTGGTTCGCCTACCAACTATCACCCAACTTATCCAAGTCAGCATATGCCCACTCTTTTCTAAAAATCGGCAATATCAATGTAAATGGATGAACAACCTGATTCTCATGGTTGTCCATCTGTCTCCTTGTTTTATTTAGACATTGAATGTTTTGTATAAAAATCCTAACTTTTCTTGAGCTTGGGGAATGATTCTGGCGATAACATATGACTGTATTGTAAAAGATAAGACTTCAACAATATAATTTCCCTTTTTTCTCATGTTTGTGTGATGACGTGTTGAGTGTTCATGTGATTTTGATTTTGCAGTCTAGTGCCTTGTCTATGGGGGTAGATCCCCCTCCTTAGTCAGGTACTGCCTGTACATTAAGAGTAAGATTAGCATTCCATTGTTGTTTTTTTTAATTTCATAGTTATTTTATCTCCTTATATTCTTGCAATTCCATATTTTGTATACAGTTAACTGCAATTCCAGTGTGGTTAATGTTTAGTTTCTTTGTGTTGTGGATTTTGCAATCATAAGTTGCAACTTGGTGATTGATTCGATCTCTGTAAGTTTGTAATCGCAGATGTTGTTGCAAGTTCCATTGCTACAACTCACGTTGTTGTAACTTTCGTGTTGCAGCTTCGTTGGTGCCAACTCACGTTGTTCCAACTCCACTTGCATCTTTACTTTATTATGCTTTCCTTCATATTTGTGACAGTTTTGTTCTTCAGTTGTTCATGATTGATATTCTATTGATTTTACAAATTGTCATTGAATGTACGAACACAAAACTATTAAAGCAAGTCAAGATCATCATCATACTTGAGCAAGACACCATTAGATAATAGCATAACCTTCCTTTTCGCAATGAGTGATTTACTTTTCTGCAATGTGATTTCCTTTCCGCAAGAGTGATTTATTTTCCGCAAGCGTGATTTACTTTCTGCAAGTGTGATTTACTTTTCACAAGTGTGATTTACTTTCTACAAGAGTGATTTATTTTCCGCAAGCGTGATTTACTTTCTGCAAGTGTCATTTACCTTCCTCGAGTGTGATTCATTTTTCCTGCAAGCGTAACATTTATTTTCTTGCAATTCAAGAAGTAGTGTAGATTGGTGAGTTAATTGAGCATCTTAAAATCTTGATTTGTGACATTAAAAGTACTACAACTACGTAGAAATTATAGCACTACACTTGCATATACAATGCACGACAATTCATAAGTGGGATACGACCTCATATTGATAATTAAATGTACAACTCTTCAATTGCTTTATGAATTAATTAGGAAGTAATTGAAAAGTTTTCCATAGTTCTTACTAACATGTTCCTTTCGTAAGGGTGGAAAATAGTTATTGTTACTTCTAACCCTACACCTCCACAAGGGGGAAATCAAGGTGCCCCTCCCCGAGGGGGCAACACATTTAACATGAATATTTACATGTGTGAGAAAGATACTAACCTCTGAACTCAAGCTTGTAATTATAATGCTCCTTTGTTCAAATATACAGAGAAGGAGACATCCATCTCACACGAATTTGACCCTCTTTAAGTAGAGAAGCTAGTAGTTGATATGATGCCTCTCCCTCCCAAGGGATTTTTACAAAGGTCTACACACAATCCAAGTGCTCAGACTACTCATAATTACAACATTGTAGAAGATTCAGCCCAAACACCTTGTGCCATGTCCGCACTAGAATTCCTCTAGAGCTACCCCAACAAAAGGAATTATTGACGACTATAGTATGGATTGATCCATCCAATAATTTTTGATCATTTTCTACTTGGATTAATCCAAGCCTAGACTTCTCCGTCATGTCACGTTTTAGATCCAGGTATCTTCATGTAGCACTAACATATTCAAATGCATGGTGTATGTAGGGGCTTCTACTTGGGTTATTTCCATACCATGTTGGAGAGTCTTAGGTTCTCTTAAGCGAGTTCCTTTTGCCATGATGTTCAAAGTATTCAATGGCCATTCTTTCAGACCCCGTGGGATTTTACTATCCTTCCCAGTTGAAATTGGGGGGAAACCATCTTGATTGAGGTTGAGGTCATTGACATGCCACTATACTACAATCTCTTATTAGGATAGATAGTCTTTATTGGTCAATTTTTGTACTGCATACTTGATCCTACTTCATCCAATGGGTGAAATGTCCCAATGGTAGAGAATTCTACGCGGGCATATAAGAGTGTTAGTGTTGGGATGTTCAGGGAATCATCCTTGATAGGTACATTCTCACTCCCTCCACTAGTTTATTCCATTGACTTATCCCCTATTTATGTCATTATGTTAGGTTAATTTCTAAATGTCCTATTTTGGAGGGAACACTAAGCCACAACATTCAATCACTTTCAAATTATCATATTTTGGAAAAAACCCATGTGTGGTGCCACATCCATTTATGTTTTCATATGGCATGGATATGTAGGTTGGATTATGCCTTTGTTAATAGCCAAGGCCATTTATCAAGTTATTCACATGGCTTCCACATACCCTAATTATAGTCTTCCACCTCGAGAGGATTATGATCAGTTCACCTTGCTTATGTGGGCCTTCATCCCCCCAATTCACAAGATTTATTAGATATAGACTAACCTTTAGATGAAGCTATCTTGGAGGTAATAACCTATTTTTAGAAACCTTGGAAAGATATGCACCACCACTTGTGCTTTCTTCCTGAATTGGACAAAATGGAGGTTTGAGAAAAGAGTCTTGTTGCCCAAAGAGATTTTGAAAGGCCTCAAAGTCTTGTCCCTACATGTAATGTGTATGCAAAAGGCAATATGGGAAATATCTCCCAGACCATGTTAATTAATATCTCTACAAATCATGGCATTGTGTAGAATGTATTTATTGGAGAAAACTATTCCCTTGAAGCGGTTCTATTCTATATTGTTCTTTTTGAGGAATATCATGACATTTTCACTTAGTCATATGAGGAAATGCCAGGCATCAACCCTCAGATTATTGAGCATGAGATTAAAACATATGTGAATGAACCTATTTGATAAAATTTGCAACCAGTGAATTCGAGAAAAGTCGTAGCCATCAAGGTAGAGGTGGAAAAGTCATTGAAATATGATTTTATATACCTGATTCCCTTGACCGAATAGGTGTCTAACATAGTTCTTGTTGACAATAAGTAGGAGACCATTCATGTCTGCATTGATTTTCATCATCTGAACAAAGCATGTCCCAAAGATAACTATCCTACACCATTCATTTATCAGATCATTAATGAATGTGCTAGAAATGAGATCTTTTCATTTATGGATGGATTTTCTGACTACAACCAAATTCAGATCCGTTGATAAGATCAACACAAGACTGTATTTATATGTCATCGGGACACGTTTTCCTATTGAAAAATGTCATTTGGTCTCAAAAATATTGGAGCCACTTTTCAATGGGTTGTGTCATATGCCTTTCACAACAATGAGCATGTTGTAGAAGCCTATCCAGATGATTTGGTCACTCGCTCAAAGAGAAGGGATGACCATCCAACTCATCTTCTAGCAAATTTCAAAAAATGTCGACACTACAATATTTAATTGAATTCTCAAAAGTGCATCTTTTATGTCGTGTCTAAGGAATTGCTTGGTTCTAGTGTTTCCAAGTGTTGTTCCTGAGATTGTTCTAGGCCCAAAAAACAAGACATCTCACAAAAATAATTCATTTAATTATAAGACTTTATGCCCTAGTTTTAAATATGAGATTTCAATAAATAATTATCATAAATAAAGAGGCATGATCTCATTAATTAAGTTCTTCCAAACATTCAATAGTATGAAAGGCAGAATGAGATAAACAAAATCGAAACAGGAAGCAATGTATCAAATGAAGATAAATATTACTTCCTTTCCAATAGAAGAAATGGCATTTAATTTGCCCGTGACACGAAACTACTTAGAAATTATAAACAAATTATCAAAATACGTGTCTTATTTTACTCACAGTAAAACAGAGGAAAGATTGTACCTCAATAATCATTTTGAAATTTACTGCAATGGAAGTTGTACGAAATTGTAGCACTTATAACACTAACAAATTGATATAGAGAAAATAGTTTATGGAAAGAAAGAAAACTTGAAACAAGAAATACATGAACTTAAGAAACAAAAACTAGGAATCTCTTTCTTTGTGTAAATGAAAATTTTATTAAAAAGCTTCAATATAATTGTAGCCCAAAAGTCCCACTACATTGAATTTTTCATTAAAATTTATACAAAAGGATCACCACGAAAATAGTTATTCGATCCTATTTTTTATGGATTTCCAACTATGAAATAATCTTTGATTTCTTGAAAATAGATCGATTTGATACAATGATCCCTAGATTTCTTTAACTGCATAAACCTCTTCATTCTATTGATCAGATGCCCCAAATTAGACTCAAGATCATTGTTACACAACAACCGTCGGATCAACGTACATATGTCATCAAGACTGTAGATTTGACTTTAAAAAATTATCGCCCTCATTGATTAATCCCACATTCGTCATGGAATTTGTTTTATATGGATTTATTTATCCAATACCTTTCCAAATGATTTGAAATTGAATGAACAGGCCTCGAAACCTCGTGCATAATGTAACCTTTTAGAATGTGGGACCCAAGCTTCATGGATCGACCTTTCCTTGACAAACATTCAAATTAAATAATCAAACCCATTGTCTGATGACCCGACATGGTGCGGCATGTTGATGTCACCACAAACACGTGCCACCTCCTCATCGGTCCCTGCTGTCATTTATGTGGCAGAAGTACATGCCACTAGTCTCCTTTATCTAGTGCTTGATGATCCAACATGACGTGGCAGTAATAACATATCTTAGATCGGAAATGGATCATATAAAAACTTTTAGAAAAAGCTCTGACATCCCAGTGTCGATGGCATGACTTGACATCATATCGGATCATATTGATATGTTGTGCAACTGCGCTCAAGGAGCCCGATGATCTGATATTCGAGAGTCCGGCATGACGTGGCACCTCTTGGATGGTTGCATACGTCGACTAACATATGTCAATCCTCAGATTGTTGGAAGAGTTCAGGTTTTAACCTTTACAGTACATCCCAATGTCTGAGATCCGAAAGAATCTTGGTCGTTAATCTGATATATCCTCGATCCAATCTCTATCATTGATCTAGAGCCCGATCCATTATGAGTCGTTGATTCGATATGTTGTGGAACTAAAAGACTTCAACCCCATCAACATCATGTTGACTTCGTATGGACGTGTGGTAGCTCTGTACTGATGTTGAATTGGCATGCCACGTGGGCGGCTGACATGGCGTCTGGTAAGCTCGAAGATCTGTGATAGATCTAGATTGTTGATTTATTTCACTTGGCAAGGGTCGGAGATCAAATCTAGGACGTCCATAGGAAGGCACTCACTGGAACTAAAAAGGACTTTAGAGTCTGACAGGGAACTTCGAGATCAAATCTTGTCCATCGATCTGAATCACTTGACATGAGTATGAGATTCTCATCCGACTTGCCATCCGAGAGCGCCCTTCGGGGTGGTCGAGGGTGTAAAGCTAAAGAAGCTCTGAAACTACGACTTTGAAATCAACTCTGGACCTTTGATCTTACGCGCCACAAAAAGTTGCAAATGAATCTCAATCATTCGTCGATGAGACCATTTGAGAGGTGTTACGCAATTTTCCTCTGACAAGGAATTCCAAAATCCATTAATCCATTCATTTGAAGTTGGGATAGAGGTCAATGATTGGATTGTTCAACAACACAAGTATTCCAAAAGTTGACGAACATATTCAGTAACCACTCACACAATAGGAGAAGGAAGGAGGCATTAGAGTCTATCCCCCATTAATGATAACTTCCTGAACTCCTAACATAGATCGAAGTTTGGAAAACTTCGCTTCTGTAAGAGACTTTGTGAAAAATTCTGCAACTTGATCTTCTGTAGGGAAAAAGAGCAATTCAATAACTTGATCATGAATGAGCTTTCCAATGAAGTGCATGTGTAGCTCGATGTGTTTGTTGAGCTGATGTTGAACTAGGTCTTTGGTGAGCTTGATGGCACTCTGATTATCGCACCAAAGGCTACCCCGATGCTGCTGCTGGAATCCAAACTCTGAAAGGATCTGTCGAAGCCACAAGGCTTCTTGACTTGCATTTACCGCTGCTCAATACTCTGCTTTTGTTGAAGAAAGTGCAATAGCATGTTGTTTCTTACAAGCCCAAGTGACAGACCCTGAACCAAGGCTGAAAACATAACCTGCAGTAGACTTCTGATCATCAGGATCATCGGCCCAATTTGAATCAGTCAAACCAACCAATAAAGGAGTTCCCCTTGAACTGTAATGTATCTCAAACTGAACTATAACCTAGACATACCAAAGTATCCTTTTAACTGCTTTCCAATGGTTTTCATGGGGTGTTTTCATATACCGGGCAACAAGACCAATAGTAAAGTAAAGATTAGGAAGGGTACGAGTCAAGTATAAGAGGCTACCAACTAACTGACGGTACAAGGTGGCATCAACTTCAGGATAAGTACAAGTGGCAACAAGCTTGACTCCAAACTGGACGGGAGAAGGGGTTGGTTTACAATCTTCCATGTGAAAGTGACGGAGAAGGTCACAAGCATACTTGGAATGGGAAAGAAAAATTCCTTCATTAGTTTGCAAAACTTGGAGGCCAAAGAAATAATGCAAAAAGCCTAAGTCTGTCATTTCAAATTTCTTCTTAAGGATGGTTTTCACATGGTTTAAAAGTTTTGAGTCACCACCAGTAAGGATAAGGTCATCAACATAAAGGACAAGTATTATTAGATGGCTTCCTACTTTCTTGGTATAGACATTAGGATCATAATGACCTCTAGAAAATCTGGTGTCAATAAGAAACTTGTCCATTTAGGCATACCAAGCTTGGGGAGCTTGATTAAGACCATCAAAATATTTCTCAAGGTGACAAACAAGGCTAGAGTCATTATGGACATAGTCGGGAGGTTGCTCCATGTAGATTTCTTCTTGCAAATCCCCATGCAAGAAGGCAAATTTAACATCCATCTAATGGACCTCCCATTTATGTGAGGCAACAAGGGCAAGAACAAGGCGGATGGAATTCATTTTGGCCATAGAGGAAAAGGTTTCATTATAGTCATTTCCTTCAACTTGGGAAAATCCTTTGGCAACTAACCGAGCCTTTTGTCTTTCAACACTTCCATATGAAGCATAATTAGTTTCGTAGACCCATTTACATCTGACAAGTTTTCTTCCTTTTGGAAGAGGTACAAGATCCCAAGTATCGTTTTCCATTAAAGAACGATGCTCTTCATTCATTGTTGTATCCCAATCTGGATGACCCGAAGCTTCTACAAATGTCTCTAGATCATGAGTCTCTGAAACTTGAGCCAAAAGAGAAGAGGCTTGTTGCAACTGTGAAAGTGTTCGATGTTGATTTGAAGGATCATCGACAAGATCACCAACTGCTTCTCATGTTGAACTAACCCATTTAGGAAGTGGTGGAGCTAGTGTTGGTTCAGGTTCAAAGGACTCATCTGGAGGAAGGTGAGAAGGCAGAGGTTGATTTTCATCCTCACTGTCATCATCTGAAAAAGAAACCTGAATAAGAACAAAAGAAGGCACAAACGTCGAAGATGACTCGCGGGTCGAAGAAGGCACAATCCGTCCAGAACTATGGAGAACAATTCATGCGTTAGCATCCCTCAAAGCTAAAAAAGAATACGACATGGTGCGCACCAGGAAGAATAAAAAGCTGGGAAGACTATTAAATAATAATGCAGGAGTTAAAGACAACAAACCTGCGAAAAAGGTGATTAACCTCTCCTCACACGTACTTGAAAGAGCCGAGCTAAGTGTCCTTGAGAAAGGATTGAATTTTGCAATCTCACCCACCTCTGTTCTAGTAGATAACCCAATTTGTTGCATAGAAGACAGTATAAAGAACCTAACAGATGAAGATAAAGGACTAGTTAGACAAGACTATGCCATTATCTTAAGAAGAGTGAAACCCCCAAAGAGAAATGTCAACAAAGAAGAACAACAAGCAATCAAGAGCCTTAGAAATAACACAAGCTTGGCTATCCTCAGAGCTGATAAAGGTGGTGCCACAGTAGTAATGAATCAAGCAGATTATAACACAAGAATGATTGATCACCTGTCTCAGAGTGGGAGCTACAAGAAGCTTACTAGTAACCCCATTGCGAAGGTTATGAAAGACATCAAAAGAACCATAAAAAACTCAAACCTAGATGAAAGAATAGAAAAACGTCTTCTCCCGAATAGTGAGATTACCCCAAGAATCTACGGACTACCTAAAATTCACAAAGACGGGGCTCCTTTGAGACCTATAGTAAACATAATAGGCTCGCCCACTTACGAACTTGCCAAGTATATAATGAAAAGCCTTTGCCCCTTAGTAGGTCATACTGACTCCTTCATTAAGGACTCTAATGATTTCATCAAAATCATCAAGAATGAGAAAATAAAACCGGAGGACATCCTTATTAGTTTCGATGTTGTCTCCCTCTTCACTAAAATCCCACTAGATGAAGCCATCCAGGTTGTTAATGAAGTGACAGACCCAAAAACATCAAAGCTAGTAGAGGTTTGTCTCTGATCCACATTTTTCAACTATCAAGGTGAATTCTATGAGCAAACAAGCAGTGTAACCATGGGTTCCCCACTTTCTCCCATTGTCACCAATATTTTCGTGGAAAACTTCGAGAAAAAAGACTTAGATTCCTTTTCTCTTAGACCATTAAGATGGAAGAGAGTCATTGATGATGCCAATGTACTTTGGACCCATGGTAAAGACGAACTAGAGAAATTCTTCCAACATCTCAACAATATTTCTAAAGACATCAAATTCACAATGGAACTTGAGGAAAATGGTACCATTCCCTTCCTAGACGTACTAATCAAAAGGAAATAAGACGTTAGTCTTGGACATAAGGTCTATAGAAAAAAGACCTACATGAAAAACTACCTTCACGCTAGCTCTCATCACCACCCAGCCCAGAAGTTAGGCGTCCTCAACACTCTAGCCATGAGGGCCTTAAGAATTTTCGATGACGACAACCTAGTTCAAGAAAAAGATCACCTCTCTAGGGTTTTCAAGAGCATAGGATACAAGGACAAAGACATCAAGAAAATGATAAAAAAATCCCTAGATAGAGAAATTAATGGACCTAAACCACCCAACAACCAACCCCCCGGTACTATAGCCTACCTTTCCTATATCCAAGGAATAACTGATAAGATTGCGAGTGTCCTGAGAAAGAAAGAGATTAAGACCTCCTTTAAACCCTCAGAAACCATCAAACAAAAAATGAAATATGTTAAAGATGAACCTGACCATAAGAAATGTAAAGGAGTTTACAAAATAGAATGATCATGTGGTAAATGCTACATAGGAGAAACTGGTTGTTCCTTTCAGATTAGGATCAAAGAACATGGAGCAGATATAAAAAACAAACGTACTCGCACCTCAACTTTAGCCGAATACTCCTTCTCATCCAAACACCACAT
>ML890296.1:0-13022 GCA_009831015.1 Picea engelmannii | reverse complement strand
GAATGATCATGTGGTAAATGCTACATAGGAGAAACTGGTTGTTCCTTTCAGATTAGGATCAAAGAACATGGAGCAGATATAAAAAACAAACGTACTCGCACCTCAACTTTAGCCGAATACTCCTTCTCATCCAAACACCACATGCGCCTGGAAGACACAAAAATTTTAGCCAAGGAAGATCACTTCTTCAAACACATAATCAAAGAAGCTATTGAAATCCTTAAACACCCAAACAACCTGAACATAGGCAATGGCCTAGAAATTAGCAAAAACTGGATTCCTCTGTTCTAAGACAGACACATGAGGTAATTTATATTTTAACCCTAAAACCTAAGTTCATTGCAACCCCCGCCCCCCCTCCCCTTTTTTATAAATTAAAAACAACCTTGCAGTATTAATCACCCCTCCCTCTAATTCTCCTTTAATCCTATAATAATAAACTAAAATTTAAAGATAAAAAATAAATTAAAATTTTTAAAAAATCATAATTTTATTCTTATCATTACATTAATAATGATTAATAATTATCACATTAATAAAATTAATACAATTAATACAATCAATAAATTAATACTATTAATAATCAATTAATTATCATTACATAAATACAACTACTTTCCATTACATTAATTAAAATTTGCCCTAAGTTTGACATTATAAATCTTTATTAAAATTGTATTAAACCAATTATAAACCTTTTTTTTTATGACTAGGGGAATCAACAACGCCGACAGTATCGTACTCGCGTGACACGATGTCGAATCCTGCCAGCTACCTTATAACCCCTAGGGAGAATCGCACAGCCCGCAAGAATGCCTTCGGATAAATCGAGATTTGAAATCGTGACCTGCGTAACAGCATGAACGCCTTAACAGTACGTTCGCTGGCCACTAGACCAAACCCCTGTGGGCTACCGATTATAAACCTTACTATTTAATTAATAATTTATTAAAGCCCTAATCTCTTTAATTTAAAAACACTTATAGATTTTTAGCGCTAACCCTAGACTTCAGACTTATCCACCTCCCGTAAATTCACTATTTATCTACGCTCTTCAGGTTTATCTTTACCTAGGCTTAGATGTCCTGATATGGACTCGAAACGTCGACCTCCGATAATCGATACTGTGGATCCTTCGAATCCACAAAACAAACCCTCCCACATAAATCTTGTTGTTCAAAAGATACAATCTTCGAATTAGGCTCGCAGGCCAAGATATTTTCATCAAATTTAACATCTCTTATAATAATAATTTCATTACAATGTGGTTGAAGAAGTCGATAACCTTTGACATCTTTAGAATAACCAACAAATATACCCTTCTCACTTTTAGGCCGCAATGCTTTCCTTTTCTCAACAGGAATGTGACCTCATGCTATACTGCCAAATACACAGAAGTGACTTACATCTGGTTTAACTTTAGTCCAAGCTTCTTCGGGTGTTATATTTTTAAGAGCCTTTGTGGGAGTGCGACTTATTATGTAATTTGCACAATTGATGGCTTCCGCCCAATACTTTAGACTTAATCCCTTAGATTGGATCATACAATTAGTCATTTCTTTTAATGTGCAGTTCTTTCTCTCAACAACACCATGTGGTTGTGGTATATATGGAATAGTGTGTTGCATTTGGATGCCATGTGTAGTGCAGTGACTTGTAAAATTATTGTTCACATATTCGCCTCCATTATTTGTTCTTAACCTTTGAATTTGATGTCCAGATTGTTTAAGTTTTAAGAAGTAAACCCAAGTACGTCTGGAAAATTCATCAATGAAAGTTAAGAAATATTTGCACCCATATAGAGAAGGAGAAGAAAATGGAACACACAAGTCACTGTGAGCAAGCTGCAAAGGGCCTGAGGCATGCCAAGAGGCATGTTTGTCAAAATCGTCCTGATGATGTTTGTCGAGAACACAACCGGTACAAACACCATCTCTACATGAAACAAGAGGTAGACCAGTCACCATCTGTTGATTACGTAGTTGTTGCAATGAGCGATAGTTTATATGACCAAACTGCTCATGCCAAAGTTTGCTTGAGTCATCTCTATGAGCAACAAAAACTAATGGAAAACATGATGACCCAAAGTTGTCAAACTTGTACAACCTGATAATATCATCAACAATTCCAGTTACAAGAACATGCTTAGGATCTTTTAGATCCTTGATTACAAATTGGTGAGGTGAAAAATCTACAGTTTTACCTTCACCTAAATGAGTGATTTGATATACTGATAGAAGTTACAAGAAAGACTTGGAACACATAATACATCATTGAAATGACCACTATCTACTTGAATTGTTCTAGATCCTACAACATTGAGAGATTTATCATCACCGACAAATATTTTCTTGGTGTTACATTCATTAGAGCAGAAAATATGTCTTTATTCTTAGACATATGATAAGATGCTCTATAATCAATAAGCCACTCATCAAAAGAAGAAGTAGAAGTTGCATTGAAAAAGAAACCAGAAGCAGAAAGTGCATGTCCATGAGAAGAAGAAGAAGAAGAAGTAGAATCAATAATGATGTTGTGCTTCTTCATCGCTGCTTCTAAAGTTGCCATCTTCTTGAAACATTTGGATTCATCATGGCCATCTTTATCACAAAAGTTCCAATGTTTGTCAGTCTTCTTATTTTTAGATTTTGCTCCTTTGTCACCATTGGGAGCTGAAGTTGTCTCAACAGGTTTGGGACCCTTATGTTGCTTATTGTTGTGGCGAGGATGTTGCTTCTTGGAATTCTTGGGTTTATCTTTTTGTTGGGTGACTATGGCCTTTGTTGGAGGTACCTGCAGTGTTGATCACTCCAAGTTGTACAAGGTTATCTTGCTCTCTAATCAAAGCATCACAAAAAGACTCAAGAGTGGGTTTTTCATAAGCTTTTCCTAGAGCCTCTCTCATGGCACAAAAGGACGTAGATACAAACACATAATATGAACTACTTAGCTTAGAAAGAATAATATAGATGCAACACTCTTCCTCTATCTGACATTCTTCATATAAAATTATGAGTGTTTTAAAATTAGATATATAGTCTTCAATTGAAGAAAAATCATTTGGACTTAAAGTCGTTGTTTGATTTTCTAACTGATGTGCTAGAATAATATTGTGTTCACCAAACACAAATTCAAATTTTTCCCAAGCTTCATTGGGGTCATCAATTTCTTGAAGGTCGAACCTTAAATCAGGAGAGATGGACATTACGATTAGTCCATGTGCTTCATCACTCCTATTATCCCATTTGACTTTCTTATCATCATCAGTGGGTTCTTTTTCCTTTCTCAGGGTAATCCGATACAAGCCTTTACTTCTTAATAAATGCTCCATATGAGATTTCCATTGGAAGTAGTTGGTGCTGGTAAACAAAAGATTACTAGAAGAAGCTATATTAAATGTGCAAATGACATGGATTTAATACTGAAACTAATGATCTGGATGGAAAGATCTCGAAAAATTAGACAGTCTGAAAAAACCGACATTGAAAACGGACTTCGGACGTGAAAGTTATGCCATTTAAAAAAAAAAAAGCATAAACGATAACCAAAGAATCACGTGGTGGTTATACCCCTCCAAATAACCTCGCTTTTACAAATAAGTTGTTTTGTGAAGTGACACACTTTTATAAAAAGAAGTAGAGATCACTTTTACAATGAAGTTACTTTATAAAAGGAAGTTTCATGCAAAATAAATAACTCTAAAATAAAATATTAAAGCTACTTACAGTAATTCACTTTTTTACTTGAAGTGAAATACACTTTACGATGGAGCATCAACTTTTTCAAAAAAGGTAACAAAAATAGAGAGTTGAACTCAAGACCTCTTACTTAATACGACAACTTTTAACCAAGTGAGCTAGCAAAACATATTGTATTGTTTGGCAAGAGGATTGGGGTTTGTGTTGTTGTTGTTGTGGAAGAAAACCTTGGAGAGCGTGCTAAAAAAAAAACTATTTTCAAACAAGAAAAAATATTCACTTTTCGATGACAACAAGGGTTAGATCTCGGTTAGCTTACTCGGAAAATGCACAGTTTCATATATGTTTTTGATTTTTCGAGATCGCACAGGGTGTAGGGAAAAGAGCATACGCAACTCTAAAAGAGTAGCAACCTGGAAACAAACAATATAAAACCGAAATAATACTCTGCAAAAAATTAAAAAGGGCGTATTCAGGCTTTATACCTCCAGATCTGACTGAAATGGTCGTATCTTGGGAAAACATAAACTTTTTCGAGTGAAACGAAAAACATTTTTGACTAAAACAAGTCCTCCAGATGCAATGGAATAGTCCTCTCAGCCCATAAATGTATGGAAATGGCAGAAACCGGAGATGATGCAACTCGGCTTCACGATCTCAATCTACCACGAGAGCGGGTCTTCAAATAGGCTCTAATCGCATGTTCGACAACATATGTTCCAAAATAGGATTAACACCTTCAGTAACCACTCACACAACTAGATCAAAGATCAACACGCTGATGTTTTGACGTGGTAAAACCCCTACGAGGAAACATCCACAGCCCCAGCCAATGCGGCCACTTGGAGCAGTTTATTAATGCAAAATAAAAAGATTACAGGGAGATTTTACAAGAGAGTTTCTCACAATCGATCATCGTCAAATGACCCTCCATGCTCTTTAAATAGAAATCATGGAACAATCAGGTGTTAAGCCACAGATCAATGTAGTCATTAAGATCGAGGAGAATATGAACCATCAGATAACTCTATGTCAGGAACATATCATGACCGTCGGATTTCCTAACTACAAATGCATACTAATGCATATTAAAGAAACACACTTTTACCCAACGACACATTAGACCAACTATATCTTAACTAACTCCTAAGTGTCTAAATATCCTAACATGAATTGTAGGATCACGAATAAACCTGCAAGCCATATGCAGAAAACTTGAAGGTAAAAAAAAAACACAAAAAAATAAAATTAATCCTAACATTATCTGAAACTGAACTATTTCTAAAATTTATTCAAATAAAAGATGAAATTGTGAATTTTTATTTTGAGTTTTAACTTATGTTACAACACCAAGTACAGGATAATGGTTGACCCATTCAAGGTTTCATGCAAAATTTAAAGAAGGGAGTCTCGTTTATGTGGGACGATTAAGTGCAACAATCATTTGAATCATTGTAAAAGGATCTCATGTCTGCCCCGCTATTGAATCCACCTGACTACAAAAAGACCCCTGGGAATTCTCATGAGAAAGTATAAATACAAGTGAGTATCATTATAATGAGACATGTTGGATGTTGGAATAGTTCTATTGTGGCAAGTAGGACTCGTGGAGTGATTCCTTCCATCACGAGTAATTGATGGTGTTGACCTACCTTAAGGGTTCTCTATATTTTTTTGTTGTTTATGGTGTGAATGCATCTGGTATTTCTAAAGTTAAGGGTTTACATTCGTCTTATATCTATCAAGGTACACTACTTAAGGGTTTATATTTATTTTTATGGCATGAATGTTTTGGCATTTTTGAAGTTAAGGATTTATTCTCAAGCTTGAGAGTTTATCTTATCTTATATCTATTGAGGCTTAATACAAGTGATATCATAGCTCTTTCCTGGGCACAAAGTGGAAGATTTTTTTTTCTTTTGTAGTTTTTTCATAGAAAAAAGAGGACGGTAGCACTCAATTCACTTTCTAAAACTTTCTATGCATAATCCAAAGAAACTAACTATAGATCTAAGTCTATCTCAAAAAAACACCCCAAGTTAAAAAAATGTCCAACTTGGAGTCCCAGATTATGGATCATATAGATATTGATAGAGTGACCAGATTTTAGTTAAACGAGTACAAGCAGATGTAGAGTGGTTATGGCATTTCATAATTGTTATCATAATATATAATCAGATAAGTATCATTGAAGTGATGATCATTTTAAATTTGGTGCCTTAAAACATTAGCCACATAAAGGAGCTCCATTGGAAAGTAAGTTATTTCTTCAAAACCCTTTTTCTATTTTTTGAATTATAGCAAGCAAGATGCCATTTATAGGAAAATCAAATGGTCCTAGTATTGAAGAATACATAAAAGAAAGGAAGTCGTTATGGGGAGAGCAATGAATCATGTAGCTCAGACAAAGTTCTTCCAGCACTAAATGCCACTTTCCTCACCCTAGTACCCAAAGAAGAAAGAGTCACAAACCCAAGGAACTACACACCCATAGATCTTTGCAACATGATCTAAAAAATCATTTCCAAGGTCATAGCTCTAAGAATCAATCCAATTCTACCCTTCATCATCTCCAAGGAGAAATCATGATATGTTTAAGGAAGGCAAATCATGTATAGTGTCATTCTTGTCCATGAAATCATTCACTCACTCAAAAGCACTCGCACTCCAGGTATGCTTCTAAAACT
Source organism: Picea engelmannii (assembly GCA_009831015.1). Taxonomy (NCBI): domain Eukaryota; kingdom Viridiplantae; phylum Streptophyta; class Pinopsida; order Pinales; family Pinaceae; genus Picea; species Picea engelmannii. Next base: position 6,637 of record ML890296.1, on the reverse strand, counting down.
TGACCTTTCAAAAGTTTTTGAGAAATTTAGCTGGCAATATATGAAAGCGCTCCTATCGGATTTCGGTTTCAATAGGGATTGGGTCTCCTGGATAATGAACCTCATTTCCTCAACCTTCTTCTCAATCCTCATCAATGGTGTTCCCTCTCAACCCTTCTCCCCCTTAAGAGGGATAAGGCAAGGCGACCCTCTCTCTCCTTTTCTTTTTGTCATAATGGCTGAAGGACTAGGACGCTATATCAAGGCCTCAATTTCAAATGGATCCCTCAAAGGCCTCCTTCTTCACAGATTACAACCGATAGCCTCCCATAGCCAATTTGTTGATGACACACTACTAATGAATACCCCCACCGCACAAGAAGCAATCAAACTAAGCTCCATCCTCTCTGATTTCAGTGAAGCCTCTGGCACCACCTTTAATTTGGCCAAATTGCATCTCTTATTTTTCAATACTCCTTTGGCAATCCAACATCACCTTTCTCAAATTATGAATACCCCTATTTGCACTCTGCCCTCTCGCTACCTGGGACTCCCTCTTTCTGACTCAGCAGCCGGAAACATCTCATGGGACTCTCTCCTACTCTCCATCACCAACTATCTCAGCAACTGGAGCTTTCACTCCCTCAACCTTCCAACCAAAATCTTTCTCTTAAAGTCAATCCTCCAAGCCATCCCAGCTTACCTCTTCTTGACCCTAGCTGCCCCCCAATCAGTCATAAAGAAAATATAGAATCTCCAAAGAAACTTTCTATGGCATGGACACAACCCGAACAAAAAATGGGCCTTAGTCAGCTGGTACAAAGTATGAAAGCCTAAATCTTCAAGTGGTCTGGGCCTCCGGGACCCTGGTAAATTAAATAGCACCATGGGAGCAATAATTTGGTGGAGATGGCTCAAAACTCCAATAGAGCTCTGGGCAAAACTATGGAAATGTAAATATGCCCCAAATACGCACCAAAGTCAACTTATAAGAATGCAAGTGCAAATTCAAGGCTCCAACATCTGGAATGCATCCTGGAAAAATTGACCACTCATATAGGAACATGCTTTCTGGGAAGTTCACAATGGTTAGAGTGCCCTATTCTGGACGGAATCCTAGCAGCGAATGCCACCCCTACGACTGGAAGAAAATTTACAACCCTATGAAAATCACATTCAAGATCTTGCCACAGTCAAAGTGGCAGATCTATGGACAGAAACCCCTAGCGGCTCTCCCTGGCGAAGCTGGAAATCAACTCATCAGGAACTCCAAGTGGCAATGAACTGTGACCTGCAGCACTGGAAACAAGCTATGACCCAAAGGCGAATCATGAAAAGCATAGACCAAGACATTCTCAGATGGGGATAAACACCTTATGGAAGCTTCACACTCAAGGAGGGCTACACTCTTCAGGAGAATGTCCATAACCTTCATAAAGACAACATCTGGACAACAATATGGAAATCAAAAATCTGGCCCAAAATCTCTACTTTCCTTTGGATTCTACTACAGAACAAGATCTTAACCTGGAACAACCTCCAAAGACGAGGTTTCATTGGCCCCTCGATCTGCCATCTCTGTCATCACCAGGCTAAAACCATGGAGCACCTCATAAATAACTGTCTACTCAGTGAGAACATATGGAACCAGGCCACTAAGCTCATGAGAAGAACTAAACGAGTTAAAAATAACATCATAAGCACCATTAGGGATTGGGGCTTCTGTCCCTTCAAAAGTCCTATATTGAACATAGTCTAACAACTCTTACCAAGCTTCATAGTGTGGCAACTATGGAAAGAGAGGAACAAAAGAATCTTTCATTCCCAGCTATCTCCTCCTACCCTCCTATGGAATACAATCCTCCTACATCTCCAGGAAACTCTTCAGCTACATTTATGGATCAAGGAAGACTTCCCCACTGACCTAGGTGAGCTCTCGATCCTCAACTCCTGGGAATTCTCGTTTTCACACTCCACCCCTCCTCAACAACCCCCTCTAATTCCAAAATCCCTCAGTCCCTCTAAGTGGTTCCAAAATCCCCCAGTCCCTCTAAGTGGTTCCCCCCCGCTAGGCTTCCATAAGGTCAATTTTGATGGCGCATCAAAAGGCAATCCAGGACACTCAGGCTATGGAGCGGTCATAAGAAACAGCTTGGGACAAATTCAAAGCCTCACTGCAGGAAATCTTGGATACGACACCAACAATTCAACAGAAATATAGGGTCTCATCAAAGGGGTGCAAATGGCTCTAGATCAAAACCTCATCTGTTTGATTATTGAAGGAGACTCCAAAATCATAATTGACTTGGCAACAAAAATCTTGAATGGCAGAGGTCCAGGGAAAATCACTCCCAGCTGGTGCCTCCTTGGCCCTCTTCACAACTTTTAGGCTCTTCTTAGACCTTCTCTAACTCTAACTCCCTCACACATTAGGTGAAGTGCAAACAAATTTGCAGACAAACTAGCCAATGCAGGGTTTGACTCGCTGCAGCAGATCATTCTCCAAGATCCCAGGTAGTCCAAAAGCTCTCCCCTCTGGCTCCAATGCGAGGAGCTTGCCTAGCGGGATGGCCCCAATCTAGATGGGGTGCCACCTTTGTCTACCTATAATTCCTTCCAAGTCAAAAATGATTCGGGGTGAGAGGGAAATCTTTAGCATCAACGCAGATGATCAACAATAGACAGATGATTTCAGGACCTTGACAATCGGGAGTTGTGAGGTCTATGGATGTTGTTTCTCAAAGTTGATAAGTCACGAAAAGCGAGAGTGGATCTGAACAGCTGGTGCTAAAGGAGTTCTAAACCGTCGATCTGGCCCCATTGATCTGACGCGAGGAAATTTCGGGAACTCGACTATCGGGAATCCAATGCATGAAAGCAGTTATTTCCCAAAGTCGTGAAATAATGAAATATGAAATAGTGATAAGCGAGAGCATATCAGGACCATTGGTACCAGAAGAGATCTGGACCGTCGATATGGTCCCATGGATCTGACGCGAGAAAATTTCGGGATCTCGACTATTGGGAGTCCAAAGCATGAAGGTAGTTATTTCCCAAAGTCACAAAATCACGATAAGTGAGAACAGATCAGGGCCGTTGGTACCAGAAGAGATCTGGACCATCGATCTGGTCCCATGGATCCGACGCGAGGAAATTTTAGGATCTTGGCTATCGGGAGTCCAAAACATGACGATAGTTATCTCCCAAAGTTGCGAAATGGGAAATCACAATAAACAAGAACAGATCAGGACCATTCGTATCAGAAGAGATCTGGACCGTCGATCTGGTCCCATGGATCTTACGCAAGAAAATATTGAGATCTCGGCTATCGGGAGTCCAAAGCTTGAAGGCAGTTGTTTCCCAAAGTCGCGAAATCACGAAATGTGAAAAATGAGAACAGATCAAGACCATCAGTACTAAAAGAGATATGGATCGTCGATCTGTTCCCATGGACGCGAGAAAATTTCGGGAACTCGGATATTGGGAGTCTGCAGCATGGAAGAAGTTGTTTGCCCAAGCCGTGAAGTCATGAAATGCGAAATCGTGAAATGCGAGAGAGGATCTGGATCGTTGATCCCGAGGAAATCCGGACCGTCAATCTGGTCCGGAAGGACTCGCTGATTGTATTTTGGTGTAAGAAGATAGGCTATAGATAATTTTTGTAAGCTTTCAGTTGGAATTAATATAAGGATCCACTTTTTATTCACAAAAAGAAATGAAGAAGTTGGGAAAGCTATAATTTAAGAGTCGTTGCTACATGTTGATGTTCTGATTAGTCAATATCCAAACAATAACCTCATGAGGATATGAATCCTCCTGTGTTTTTATAGAGGTGGTACTCCTCTTTGGCTGAAATGTTGGAAGATTTATTTATATGATTTTACAGCAAACCTCAAAAGACCTTCCAAATAAACTTGTATATAAAAATGTACAACATTTATATACAAACATACATCATATTGTTTAAAGAAAAGAAAGGATAAAGTGTTTCAGTCGATATTTGCATCTACAAGGTTTTCGAGTCTCCTTTCAACAAACATTATGCCTTTCTTGTAAGATAAACTGAACTTTGAATCTACTATGACTTTTGCATGATGAAGAAATGGGCATGTCTTAAAAGAACTTTAAATGATAACTTCATTATAACTCAAAAATATTTTGATAGGCAATACATTTGAAATCACATTCTTTTAATTAAAGTCTGAGAAATCACTAATGTAGTTCCCCAAAATAGTTCTTTATGGGATAAATTTATAACAATAACCCAATATGACAAGTTCAATAAGATCTGAAATAAGAGAAGTGAAACAACCTCAACAAGGTCTCAATGACAATTACATGAACTGAAATGAATTCCATCTACTTTAAACAAGTTGGGATTTCACTCCCTTGGACCCAAAATGTTACAAGATGACTTAAGATTTCTAGATAAAGAACTTCTCAGACCCAAATCTTCATGTTCTCCATGCATACATGGAAGATTTGATGGAAAGAAACAAAAAGGAAGAAGATGTATTGAGAAAAGTTTTAGCAAGCCAGTCCACTGAATCTTGGAAAGATAGAGCTTTGCTTCTTATGGACTCTTCACCACTATAGAAACTTATGACTGCCAACCTCTTGATGGTGCCTTTTCCCTTTTAAAATATGCTTTAAATATTCTTGAAGTAGTCAGGGTTTGCCTTTCTAGAATTTTCCACAGAGTTCCTTTTTGGAGTAAACCACTTTTAATTAATTCTTCATTTAAGTCTCATTAATGACTTGTGTCATTGAAATTTGTGCCTCCAAGTAGGGCCCACTTATTCCTTTAACAAACTTTATTTAATAAACTTTATTTTCAAGTTTTCAAGTTGACCTCCTTTAACAAAAGTGGACTATGTTTTAATTTTCTGAGCAAGATATTTGACCTTTCAACCATGGAAACCATTCTAAGAGAAATATTCATCATCTCAACTTTCCAATGAGTCCTCTTGAGCACAATTTGGAGCTCTGGATCTCAAGTTATAAGCTCAGGAAGTTGAGGCTCCAAGCAAATTTATCTGCACACCACGAAAACATAGTTGAACATCCTTTCAATTTCTTAGAGATTTATGACCAATTTCACTTATTGAAATCTATTCCATTGTCTTCCTCATCAAATTATCTTTCCAACGAGGTATAGTTTGTCCAAAGACGACGCTCGGATCTTGTGTTATGAGGTCCAAAAGTTCGTTGCTCAACAATCGTCCATCCAATTTCGTGGATCAATCCTAGCCATTGATTAAAATTCACCTTTTTACAAATACTCCATCCCAAATGCATTGTGGAGATGATAAGGTTAGTGTTTATAATGAAAAGTTTACCATAGTACTCATATGGAATAAAGGAAACTATGGATACTTTGGTGTAGGTTTCATGACTTGGGAAATTTCATAAATTAATAAAAAAATTGATGCTCAACCAATGCTTAGTCATCACCCAATAAGAATCTAGTCAACGCCCAATCAACAAAAAGTCAATGCCCAGTCACAACCCATGTGTCATAGTCTAATAAGATGCCACATGTCATAGTTGGATAGGGTGCCAAGTGTCATGATATGGTTGGAGGAATAAAAACTTGGGGAAAATGTTTAAGTGTAGGAGAATGGGGAGAACGATGAGAGAGAAGAGAGGTAAAGTGGATAGGGTGAGAGGAATGTTGGGTAAGGGAGGATGTGGGGGTAGCTCTGCAAGAGTGTAGGTCCACAAGAGTAATAAAATGGTTAAGTATGGGAGCATGGTAAGAAGAACGAGAGGAGAGGGAGTAAGGGAATGCGGTGCAGGGGTAAGGGATGCAGAGGTAAGGGGGAGGAGTGTAGGTTCACATGGAGTGTAGGTTCGAAAGAGTAATAAAATGGTTAAGTATGGGAGCATGGTGAGAATAATGAGAGGGGACGGAGTAAGGGAATGCGATGCGGGGTAAGATCAAGAAAAAAGGGGATTTGATCCCACATCGCAAGAGGGAGTGAAATAAAACTAAGGGAAATGGAGTGTGGAGAGGAGGAAAGGTGTGGGTGATCATACAAAGAATATGAGACTAAGTATGGCATGAAGAACTGAGAAAATGGGACTAAGTCAATACTTAGTTTCAAGTGCTAAGAATAGAACCAAGAAAATCAGCGTGGTTCCAAGAAGATAAGCAAGTGTGGTTCTAAGGAAATCAACATGGTTTCGAGAATATACTCATGGTTCCAATAAGATCTTAGTTATGTTGCACAGGGGAAAAAGTGTTTTTTGGGTAGTTAGACAAAAACATAGATATTTTGAGCATACATACTCGGATTTTTAATCTGTAAAATGCATGACGAAGCTGAGACTGAGGGTTATGCTATGAACTGATAATAGTTCAAAATTTCTTTGTTTTGATATCAATATTTTTTCCAAGAGCAGGAAACCTAGGTGATCAATTTTTTTTATCAACACTACCATATGCTAGCAATTGCTTAACCATGGCAAGGCTATCGCACTTAGACATGTGGTACTATGTGATGAAGAATGATAAATAAAGAACTAAGGCTTTATTTCCCTGCACAAGCTTCATATACAGGTTAATGGAAGTATTCAACAAGAAATTGTTATCATTTCTATAAACACTAGTAGCAAGCATAATTTCATCAATGTTAACTTCGCTAAAAGGTTGCAA